>CAUYQV010118479.1:0-15685 GCA_963574575.1 Galagoides demidoff
AAGTCCAAGGCCAGTGCAGTGGTTCATGCCTATAATCCTAGCACTCTGAGAGGCAGAGGCAGGTGGATTGCTTGAGCTAGCTCGCTTGTTCAAGACCAGCCTAAGGAAAAGCAAAACTCCACTTTTGCTGAGGCAAGAGGACTGCTTGAGTCTGAGTTGGAGGCTGCTGTGAGCTATGACACCACTGCACTCTACCCAGGACGACAGCTTGAGACTCTGTCTCAAAAAAATAAATAACTAAATAAAGTCCAAGGCTGGGATGGTGGCTCACACCTGTAATCCCGGCATTCTGGGAGACCAAGCAAGGTGGGAGAACTCCTCAAGCTCAGGAATTCCAGACCAGCCTGAGCAAGTGAGACGCTGTCTATACTAAAAATAGAAAACCTGGCCAGGAGATTGGCGGGCCCGTGGAGCTACTAAGGAGCCTGAGGCAAGAAGATTGCTCCAGCCCAAGAGTTTGAGGTTACTGTGAGCTATGACGCCACAGGTCTCTACCCAGGGCAACAGAGTAAGACTCTATCTAAAAAAGATAAGTTAATTAATTAGTAAACAAAGTCTGAGAAACTGTCACAACAGGAGGATCCCAAGGAGACCTGACTACTAAATATGTTACGGTATGCTGAATGGTATCCTAGAACAAAAAAAAGAACATTAGGTAAAAACTAAGGTAATCCAGCCCAGGCCTGCCAAACAATAATGACAACTACAACCAAAAATAGCCAGGAATTGTGGCAGGCACTTGTAGTCCCAGCTACTTGGGAGGCTGAGGCAAGAGAATCACTTAAGCCCAAGAGTTAGAGGTTGCTGTGAGCTGTGACACCACTGTACTCTATCAAGAGGAACATAATGACATTCTGTCTCAAAAAAAAAAAAAAAAAAAAGAACTAAGGTAACCCAAATAAACTATGGACTTTCATAACAATGCACAAATGTTAGTTCACTAATTATAACAAATGGACTACACTAAAAGTTAGATGTTAATAAGATAAACTAGGTTTAAAGTACATTAGAACTCTCTGTATTATGTTTCTAATTACCTGTAATTAAAACTATTCTAAAACATAAAGTCTATTTTAAAAAACTGACACAGAATGGAACCGGTAGTGAGGAGGAACAGTGGCTCACACCTTGGCAGGGCAAGGTGGGAGGACTGCTTAATACCAAAGTTTAAGACTACCCTGGGCAACATAGTAAGACCTCATATCTACTATATATATAATTTTTTTTTAATTGAGATAGAGTCTCACTTTGTTACCCTTGCTAGAGTGCAGTGCTATCACAGCTCACAGCAACCTCTAACTCTTGGGCTCAAGCAATTCTCTTGCCTTAGCCTCCCTAGTAGCTGGGTCTACAGGTGCCCACCACAATGCCTGGCTTTTTTGTTTAGCAGGCCTGGTCTGGGTTCAAACCTACCGGCCCCGGAGCATGTGGCTAGTGCCGTAACCGCTGAGTTATAGACCCCAGCCTACAAAATGTTTTAAAAATTACCCAAGTATGGTGGTCTACACCTGCCTGTAGTCCTAGATAGAGTGCAGTGGTGTCACCATATCTCACTGCAACCTCAAACTCCAGGGTTCAACCAATCCTCTTGCCTTGGCCCCCCCCCCCCCACGTAGATGAGACTACAGATTCATGCCCCAACACCAGGCTCATCTTTCTGTTTTTAGTGCAGATGGGGTCTCACTCTCGTGCAGGCAGGCCTTGAACTCCTGAGCTCAAGCAAACCACTCACCTTGGCCTCCCAGAGTGCTAAGATTATAGGCATGAGCCACTGCACCTGGCTCAAACTAATTTTTTTGAGACAGAGTCTCATTTTGTCACCCTCAGCAGAGTGTTGTAGCATCATAGCTCACAACAAACTCAAACAAACTCAAACTCTTGAGCTCAAGAGATTCTCCTACCTCAGCCTCCCAAGTAGCTGGAACTACAGGCGCTCGCCACAATACCCAGCTAGTTGTTAGAGACGGGGGTCTCACTCTGGTTCAGGTTGATCTTGAACTCATGAACTTAAGCAATCCACCTGCACCCACCTCCCAGAGTGCTAGGATTAGAGGCGTAAGCCACTATGCCCCACCTTCAAACTAACTTATTCTTTTGAAATTGTTTAAGTCTAGTTATTTAAAGAAAGCAAAACTGAGAGATATATCTGCCAAAATAAAATGGATAAAAAAGTCCAAACAAAACCCTGCCACACACCTTGAAAAGCAAGCACCACACTGATTAGAAATTTAACATTTTAGGCTCGGCGCCTGTGGCTCAAGTGGCTAAGGCGCCAGCCACATACACCTAAGGTGGCGGGTTCAAAACCAGCCCGGGCAGCCAAATTACAATAACGGTTGCAACCAAAATAAATAGCCAGGCGTTGTGGCGGGCGCCTATGGTCCCAGCTACTTGGGAGGCTGAGGCAGGAGACTCGCATGAGCCCAGGAGTTGGAGGTTGCTGTGAGCTGTGGTGCCATGGCACTCTGCCCAGGGGGATAGCTTGAGGCTCTGTCTCAAAAAAAAGAAGAAGAAATTTAACATTTTAAACAAATAAACTATGTAAGAATGTGGCTGGACAAATATTCATAACCTTAGGATTAAATATAAACTTATACCAAATGAACAATATATATAAGCAGGTGAAAACTTGCCCTTTAGGAGAGGTACCTGTGCTCTAAGCTCACCAGAGTCCAACTCTACACCTCAAATTCAGGCTAATTTCACCTTATTTCATGTTCCCTACTTTGTTTCTATAAGCATTTGACTTTGAACCCCTCATTACATAAAGGAAAAGATTATTTGAGTAAAGTGACTATAAAACAAGAAAAAAAGTCAAACCTTAGCCACCTAGGAAATAACAGGCAAATAAATGAGAGCCAACAAACCTGGCATTGAGCACTGAATATACTTAACTCTAGAATTAAGACTGAAATAAACATGGGGATTAAATTTAAAAATTTCAATTATTTCTCCATTTCCTTTCTTTTTGTTCTTTTCTTTTTGGGGGAGTGGACAAAGTCTCACTTTGTCACCCTTGGTAGAGTGCTACGACATCATAACTCATAGCAACCTCAATCTCTTGGGCTTAAGTGATCCTCTTGCCTCAGCCTCCTGAGTAGCTGGGACTACAAGGCAGCTGCCACAACACTTGGCCATTTTTTTTTTAGAAATGAGATCTCGCTGTTGGTCAGGCTGGTCTCAAACTTGTAGCTCAGGCAATTCACCCACCTCAGCCTCCCAGGGTTCTAGGATCACAGGATTAGCCATCACGCCTGCCGTACTTCTAAATTTTCAAAGTATATAATGAACCAAGAAAAAAAAGGAAAGTTGGGTAAAGAGAACTAGGTTGGGGGGCGCCTGTGGCTCAAAGGAGTAGGGCGCCAGTCCCGTATGCCGGAGGTGGCAGGTTCAAACCCAGCCCTGGTCAAAAACTGGGAAAAAAAAAAAACTAGGTTAAGTCTATTAATAAGGAGAAATCATCGAGAACACTAGTTAGTTAATATAGCAAATTTTAAGGCTGAAAGTAATAGCAAACATGTTACCAGCAAGACTATGTGATGTGACTGTCACTGTCCATTATGATCTACAAGACCCACTCCCTCTCATTTGGTTTAAGACTGGGATTTGTGGCTCAGTGCCTGTGGCTCAGAGGCTAAGGCGCCAGCCACATACACTGGAGCTGGTGGGTTCGAATCCAGCCTGGGCCTGCCAAACAACAATGACAACTACAACCAAAAAATAAAAATAGTGGGGCGTTGTGGTGGGCGCCTGTAGTCCCAGCTACTTGGGAGGCTGAGGCAACAGAATTGCTTAAGCCCAAGAGTTAGAGGTTGCTGTGAGCTGTGACACCATAGCACCCTACCCAGGGTGACACAGTAAGACTCTGTCTCAAATAAAAAAAAACAAAGATTGGGATTTGCACACTTTAAGATCACATTGTCACACAAGCTGACTCCCATTAAAATCAAAAGTTCTTTAAGTATTACCATTTGATTTAGAAACTGAATGACTACTTTATAAATCAACAGTTTGACAGTTTGAAGTATTTATGTTATCAGATAAACGACCTAGTATAAAATGTAAATATGCTAGACAGCCCTCTGAAAACTGATCAGAGGCAAAACCCCAATAACTACTCCAAGAACCATATCTAAAACCAAATATAGCATGCAAGAAACTAAAAATTGAGACATGGCCTATAAATCTTCATTATAAGACAAAACAGGAAAACCAGTAGTTATTATAACGATAATAAATATAGTAGGCTTCATTATTTAATGAAAAAAAATGGCTCCGCGCCTGTGGCTCAATCGGCTAAGGTGCCAGCCACATACACCTAAGGTGGCGGGTTCGAATCCCCAGCCCGGGCCCACCAAACAACAATGATGGCTACAACCAAGAAATGGTTGGGCATTGTGGCAGGCGCCAGCTACTTGGGAGGCAGAGGCAGGAGACTCGCTTGAGCTCAGGAGTTGGAGTTTGCTATGAGCTGTGATGTCATGGTACTCTACCCAGGGGGATAGCTTGAGGCTCCGTCTCAAAAAAAAAAAAGAAAAAAAAATTAAGCAACATAATTAAGGCCAAGATAATGTATTACAACCAATGTTTCCAGTGGTCCATCAAATATATAGAACATTTATGCTTACAGCATACAATGAGAGAAAAAAAGGATTCTTTTATTTATACACCTCATTTCTAAGTATGTAAGAATGAGCAGAACTCTACCCACCATAAATAAGTAACCAAAGTTTAAAAGATGAGAAATGGAGGGAGTATACTAGGTTCTAACAATAAAATAAAGAAATAATATTTTTATACTATGATACATTTTTTACATACATGAGCTATTAAGATAAAAAAGATCGGCTCGGTGCCTGTGGCTCCAGTGGCTAAGGCGTCAGCCACATACACCTAAGGTTGCAGGTTCGAATCCAGCCCAGGCCCGCCAAACAATGATGGCTGCAACCAAAAAATAGCTGGGTGTTGTGCCAGGCGCCTGTGGTCCCAGCTACTTGGGAGGCAGAGGCAGGAGACTCGCCTGAGCCCAGGAGTTGGAGGTGCTGTGAGCTGTGATGCCATAGCACTCTACCCAGGGGGACAGCTTGAGGCTCTGTCTCAAAAAAAAAAAAAAAGATAGGGCAGCGCCTGTGGCTCAAATGAGTAAGGCCCCATATGACAGAGGTAGCCGATTCAAACCCAGCCCCAGCCAAAAACTGCAAAAAAAAAAAGATAAAAAAGAGAAGACCCAGCCATGTTTTTAGGCTAAAGGGAAAATTTATAGAAGTAGAGAAGAAAAAAATATGCAAATTTAAAGCAGCTCAGAAAGAAATGGAATCAAGGATAGAAAGGAAGATAAAACATAAAAGGAGGGGGGCTTGGTACCTGTAGCTCAGTGAATCGGGCACTGGCCACATAAACCAAGGCTGGCAGGTTCAAGCCTGGCCCAGGCCTACTAAACAACAACTGAAACCAAAATAGCCAGGAGTTGTGGCAGGCACCTGTAGTTCCAGCTACTCGGGAGGCTGAAGCAAGAGAATTGCTTAAGCCCAAGAGTTTGAGGTTGCTGTGAGCTGAGATGCCACAGCACTCCACCAAGGTCGACATAGTGAGACTCTGTCTTAAAAAAAAAAGGCGGGGGCGGGGGCAGGTACAGTGGCTCATGCCTGTAATCCTAGCACTCTTGGAGGCCGAGGTGGGTGGATTGCTTGAGCATAGCCTGAACAAGAGCAAGAATTGTCTCTTTAAAGAAAAAAAAAGGGGCAGCCCCTGTGGCTCAAAGGAATAGGGCCCTGGCCCCATATACCGGAGGTGGTGGGTTCAAACCTGGCCAAGACCTGCAAAAATAAATTAACTAATTAATTTAATTTAATAAAAATAAAAATAGCCAGGTATTGTGGCAGGCACCTATAGTCCCAGCTACTCAGGAGGTATGAGAATCACTTAGGCCCAAGTTTGAGGTTGCTGTGAGCTATGACACCATGGCACTCAACCCCAGAGCAATGGAATGAGGGTCTATCTCAAAAACATTTTTTAAAAATTTTAAAAATTAAAAAAAAAAAAAAAAAAAGGCTTGGCGCCTATAGTTCAGTGGCCAGGGCGTCAGCCACATACACCAGATCTGGCAGGTTTGAATTCAGCCTGGGCCTGCCAAACAATAAGGACAACTACACTAACAAAATAGCCGGACACTGTAGCAGGAGCCTGTGGTTCTAGCTGCTTGGAAGGCTGAGGCAAGAGAATAGCATAAGCCCAAGAATTTGAAGGTGCTGTGAGCTGTGTTGCCATAGCACATTACCCAGGGTGACAGCTTGAGACTCTGTCTCCAAAAAAAGAAAAAAAAAAAAAATTTAAAAAGGGGGGGCGGAGAAAAGGAGTGAGGAGTGGGGAAGAGGAAGAGGAGGAAGAGAAAAAAAAGAACACAGAAGAACTGGCTTTGTGTATCATTTAGAGACTATTACCTTCTTGGAGACCAGGATGTATCACCTGCTTATGTCTCAAGGATTTCAAGTCTTCTATTAATTCCTTTTCTAACTGAAAAATTCTTGTTCTGCAACCTACTCACAAAAGAAACAATGATTAAAATAAGCTACTGTATAGTACAGAAGAACAAATGTTACATTTTACTACTAGAGTCCAAACCACAAACACATCTTGTTTTATATATACTATTTCATAATACCTGGGTCATTTGTGGTTGATGCCTGAAGACTAGAGGGTTCTTCTGTTGTCCCATCAACTGCATGAATATCTAGAGCTTCCTATATATTTAAAAAAAAAAAATTCATATTACGTTAAATAAAAACAAGGATTTAAAAAGAAAAATTAACAACCAGGTGGAAAATATCACTATGTTTACAATGATAACAAAATTAACACAAACTCATGAGCATTTTTTCATATTTTATATTTTCTAAATGTTCTACATTAATATTAATAATCAGAAGAAAAAGGAAGAATAATCTAAATACAATGTCATACTTAGCTAAATGACCTGAAACGGTATTTATGTCAATTTGCATGCTTATTTCTCAGAACCTATATAAAAGACAGTTTACTCAGCAATTAAGAAAGAAGAAGGAAAAGAACAGGTAGAAAAGAATAAACATCCAACATCTGGATCTAACATGCAACCAACTATGAAAGACTAGGTTTTAGGCTGGGCACTGTGGCTCACACCTATAATCCCAGCACTATGAGAGGCTGAAGTGGAAGATCACTTGAGCTCCTAAGTTTGAGATCAGCCTGACCAAGAGGAGACTGTCTCTACCAAAAACAGAAAAAGTAATCAGCCATTGTGGAATCTGACTACAGTCCCAGCTACTTGGGAGGCTGAGGCAGGATTGCTGGAGCCTGAAGTTTGAGGTTTCAATGAGCTAGAATGACACCGTCACATACAGCATGCATGACAGAGCAAGACTCCGATCTTTCAAACTTAGAAAAAAACAGATGAGGCTTCTATAAAACTCTGAAAGAAAAAAAAATCTGGCTGAAGAGCTGAAACTAGAATAAAACTATCAACATATAAGTTGGCAGAGTAAAGCAGACTATTAATATCTGATTCTCTAAGAGTACTTAGCACAAAGTAAAAGGGATGGGGTATCCCAAAACCCAAAAGTTAGTAAACTATTCATGTATTTTTATGCTTTTTTAAAGGCCATAAATCCTGAAAATTCCAGTAAAACCCAAAGATTTAAAAAAAAAAAAAAAGTGGGGTGGTGCCTGTGGCTCAAGGAGTAAGGTGCTAGCCCCACATGCCAGAGGTGCCCAATTCAAACCCAGCTCTAGCCAAAAAAAAAAAGGAAAAAAAAAATCCAGATAAAGAGAGCAAAAATCATTAACTGAGATCTAAGTGGACATAATTTTTAAAGTCCATTCAAATGAAGTATCTTAAGTGACACCTACTAACTAAACCAAACATATTGGAGACATTTCCCTTACACTACACACTCCTTCACAAATAGACACATTCACAGAACTAGATTCTGAGTCAATTTTCAGCCAGTATACAATTCAAGAATAACTACAGTAAAACCCCCATAGTTAACCACCTCCTTAAGTTGACCTAATTTTCATATGTGTAGACCAGACATGCGTGAATATCAGTACAGTAGGCCTAGTTCCTTATGCTGACCATCTCTGTATGTTGACCAGGTTGTTACAGTCCCTTGGGTGGTCAACTTACAGAAATTCTACTGTAATTAGCCTTAGAAAGAATGCTGGAAATTACAACCTCACCTTTGATTCAAAGGAAACAAAGAGAACACCATCCACGTCTTCCAGATCAGGCTTCACATCTGGAAAGGTAGTCCCAGGGCCGACAGGGGTATTCTTTGTAGTAGTTAAAGACTTTCCTGTGTTTTTAGGTGGTCGCCCTGCCTTAGAGAGTTTTAATTTCCGTGGCCTTCCTCTTTTTCCAGGGACATTTGAAGAGACATTCTGATTCGCATTCATAGCCTTTGGGGTTGCTGCAATCTTAAGCATAGTTGTTCTCTTTTTGCCCAACTCCTCTTTTTCTGAATGTGAGTCCCCAGTTGAACCTTTTGAGCTGTCAAGTATTCTTTCTGTGCTAATGCTATTGGATATATCAGGATATTTCCATTGAGGGTCTTTAAGTAAGGGATATTTTTGTACTACTCTGAGATCTGGTGAATGTCTTCCAAGACCATTTTCTGATTCCTTGCCTAAGCAGAAGCCAGTTCCACTAGAATTTTCAATGTACGTAGGCAAATATTCTAATTCTGCCAACACAGAAGATTTATCCTTTCGAGACGTGGAAAGCATGTTATCAGGCAGCTCAGAAATCTTTACTGTGCTTTTGGTGACAGCACAAGGCTCCAGATAGACTACTGGCATTTTTCCAGAATCTAATTTGAACATTTTTGCTTTAGCAACACCTGATGGGCTGCTTGGTAGCCATTTAGAAGATAGATGATCACCTTCTAGGTTATCAACTTTATTGTGCCTCTTTAGTTGTTTCTCTAGTATGGGATCATCATCACTGTTTGAGTATACATCCGTCTCTTCATCTGTCTCTTCCTGTTTTACAGTGACCCCGTCTGGGCACTCACCAACTTCATAGTCATAATCATCCAGAGGTTCTTCTTTAATGACAACATTGAAGTTTCCATTTGGGTCTAACGATGAGACTATTCTAGAGCCATCTTCAAAATTGTTGGCAACAAGACTGGAGAGATAGGGAAGGAGGGATAAAAAATGTAAGACTATCCATAAACAAGATTCAAAGAGAAAAAAAGGGCTTTTTAGAAATCAAGTAGTAACATATCAGATCTCAAGAGCCATTCCTCAAAAACACTAAATATATAATTTAATAAGATTCTCAAAAGCAGTTCATCAACATCAAACTTTTATATTTTCTGTAAATTGTCCACAAATGGGTCCAGGTGCATAATCCATGCCTATAATCCAAACACTCTGGGAAGCCAAGGCAGGAGCTTCCCATGAGCTCAGGAAGACCAGTCTTAGCAAAATCAAGACTTGTCTCTACTAAAATAGAATAATTAGGCCAGGCATGGTAGTGCACACCTATAATCCTAGCACTCTAAGAGGATGAGGCGGGTGGACTGCCTGAGCTCAGGAGTTTGAGACCAGCCTGAGCCAGAGCGAGACCCCACCTCTGAAAAAAAAAAAGGCCAGTCATTGTGGCAGGCACCTGCAGTCTCAGCTCCTTGGGAAACTGAGGCAGAGAAATCACTTGAACCCAGGAGTTTGAGGTCACTCTGAGCTAAGCTATGAGATACACTCAAAACAAATTTCTTTTCCACCAAAAATATACAAAATATCATTAAATCAAAATGCAGGCTTGGCACCTGTAGCTCAGTGGTTAAGGGGCCGGCCACATACACCAGGGTTAGCAGTTTCGAACCTAGCCCGGGCCTGCCAAACACAATGACAACTACAACAAAAACATAAAAATTAAAATAAATGCAGAATATGCTCTAAAATTTTTTATTTTAGGTACTTTTCTAACAGTCAACTGGCACAGATCCAAAATCAAACTCTGAAAATCCACACACTGATTAACTATCCAGTGAAGCAAACAAATCCATCAAAACTAAGAGCTGCAATAAATAGGAAAAGGCCTTAAAATTGCCAGCTCATTTTTTTCTTTGTGTTTCAAATGAAGTTCTTGTAACATAAAACATAACACCTTAATTAACTTCAGGTATACAATTCAGTGGGTTTTTTTAGTATATTTATGATAATGTTCCCAAATGATTTTAACTTTAAAACTTTTTTTTTTGGTAGAGACAGAGTCTCACTTTATTGCCCTCATTAGAGTGCCATAGTGTTAAACAGTTCACAGCAACCTCCAACTCCTGGGCTTAGGTGATTCTCTTGCCTCAGTCTAGTAGCTGGGACTACAGGCACCCACCACAAGGCCCAGTTATTTCTTTGTTGCAGTTTGGCTGAGGCCAGGTTTGAACCCGCCACCCTCAATATATGGGGTCGCCAGCCAACTTTGAAACTAAAGTTGAGTTAAACTCAACTGAGCCACAGGGGCCGCCCGACTTTAGAACTAAAAAATTCACTCAGTGCAAAGAATCCACCACTAATTGGTATGACAGTTAAAGGAGGTTGATACTTTATATACTTTATACCATACACATCTAGTTTTCCTGTTTTCCAATTAAAAACTGTACCAATGTATCTTGAGAATATGGTAAGACTAAAGAACTAGGTTAATTATCTAACATTCTACATAAAGTAACAGAGCTAGAATTAGAATTTTTATAATCAGACATTCTAAACTTTTTCTTTTTTGAGACAGAGTCTCACTATGTCACCCTCAGTAGAGTGCCGTAGCGGCACAGCTCACAGCAACCTCCAACTCTAGGACTTAAGCGATTTCTCTTGCCCTAGCTTCCAAGTAGCTGGGAATACAGGCACCCGCCACAACATCTTGCTATTTTTTTTTTTTTTTGCAGCAGTTGTCACTGTTGCTTAGCTGGCCTGGGCTGGGTTGGAACCCATCAGCCTCGGTATATGGGGTCGGCGCCGTAACCACTGTCCTACAGGCACTGATCCAAAAATTCTAAAACTTTTTATCTGGCTCGGCGCCTGTGGCTCAATCGGCTAGGGCGCCAGCCACGTACACCTAGGGTGGCGGGTTCGAATCCGAATCCTCAGCCCGGGCCGCCAGGCAATAATGATGGCTGCAACCAAAAAAAAAAAATGGCCGGGCATTGTGGAGCGCGCCTGTGGTCCCAGCTACTTGGGAGGCGGAGGCAGGAGACTTGCTTGAGCCCAGGAGTTGGAGGTTGCTATGAGCTGTGATGCCATGGCACTCTACCCAGGGGGATAGCTTGAGGCTCCATCTCAAAAAAAAAACAAACAAACAAAAAAACTTTTTATCTCTGTATTCTGTCATTTTTTCCTGAAAATTATCCACAGAAGTCAACACATGCTAGCAACACAGAACAGCAGGAGGAAAACTGCTTTAAGAAAACTACACAAACCTACAATACATATTCACTAAGAAATTATACATAACAAAGTAGGATTGTGGACTTTTTCTCCCCATTTTGAAGTTCATCATTGAAAAAAATATTTGTGCCGGGTGCAGTGGCTCACACCTATAATCCTAGAACTCTGGGAGGCCAAGGCAGGTGGACTGCCTGAGCTCAAAAGTTTAAGACCAGCCTGAGCCAGAGTGAGACCTTGTCTCTAAGAAAAGAGCCAGGTGGGGGCGGCACCTGTGGCTCAAAGGAGCCACCGGCCCCATATGCCGGAGGTGGCGGGTTCAAACCCAGTCCCAACCAAAAACCTCAAAAAAAAAAAAAAAAAGAGCCAGGTGTTCTGGCGGGTCCCTATAGTCCCAGCTACTTGGGAGGCTGAGGCAAGAGGATCACTTGGGCCCAAGAATTTGAGGTTGCTGTGAGCTGTGATGCCAAAGCACTCTACCAAGGGTAACAAAGTGAGACCCTGTCTCAAAGAAAAAAAAAAAAAAAGAATGAAAATGAAAACAATATTTGTTTTTACTTGATCAGTCACTTATAAAAAAGTTAAGTAGGTGAGTTTCCATCAGTAATGTGACACAGCTTCTAGCAGAGCTTCCTCCATTTAGAACTAGAAAGGCTAAAGGCTTCAAAGATTTTTTTTTTCCCCTAAATATTTTTAAAAATATATTTGAAAAAAAACAGCAAAGCAGTGATGACTTGAGGGACCAGAAATTTAATTAGATAGCCAATAATCTAGAAACTATTACATCTACTACCTTTATTACTGAAGTTATATTTCAAAGATACTGAACTATATTCATTTCACATTCCTATTCAAAACATTTCAAACTAAAGAAAAAGTATAAATAAACTGGGGTGCTTTTCAAGGCCCAATATTATCTATCCTCAGCCCTTTCAGCCTCACCTTAAACAGTAATCTGTGTTACTTTCCATATGATCCAATCACATATAAAAACTTTGTATTCATGTTTCAGTCCAATAAAATACATTTCTAACTGTAATCCATCATTAATGAAGCACTAATTTTCTTCACTATTTGCTAGCCCAATTACATTCTTATCTTTATAAAACTTTATCTCAGCTCGGCGCCTATGGCTCAAGTGGCTAAGGTGCCAGCCACATATACCTAAGGTGGTGGGTTCAAATCCAGCCTGGGCCCGCCAAACAACAATGACAGCTGCAACCAAAAAATAGCCGGGCATTGTGGCGGGCACCTGTGTTCCCAGCTACTTGGGAGGCTGAGGCAGGAGACTTGCTTGAGCCCAGGAGTTGGAGGTTGCTGTGAGCTGTGATGCCATGGCATTCTACCCAGGGGGACAGCTTGAGGCTATGTCTCAAAAAAAAAATAAAATAAAATAAACTTTATCTCAAATATGTTATAAACAACTATAACATGAATGTATACTTAGTTATTCTTCCTCCAATTTACTTAAGATCTTACTCAAAAATGCTTCAATGGAGGGCTTCCACTTCCACTTAGAATGTGGAAGGTCACAAAAGACCATCACTTTTGCCTCAACAATAAGAAAGCACTAGACCAGGCGCAGTAATTAGGCTCACATCTATAATCCTAACACAGGCCTTGGGAGGCCAAGGCAGGTGGATTGCTTAAACTCAAGAGTTCCAGACCAGCCTGAGCAAGACTGAGACCCTGTCTCTACTGAAAAATAGAAAAACTAGCCCAGCATAGTGGCGCAAACCTCTAGTCCCGGTTACTCTGGTGGCTGAGGCAAGAGGATTGCTCAAGACCAAGAGAGTTTGAGGCTGCTGTGAAGTATAGTGCCAAAGCACTTTACCCAAGGTGACAGAGTAAGACTCTGTCTGAAAAACAAAAGAAAAAAAAAAAAAAAGAAACCACGAGATAAATTATTTTTAAAAGCCCCTGAAGACCTCTAGACATAAGTTAAGTCTAAATGAACTGAATTCTAGAAGGAATAGCCTTCTCTGGGTGACTAGAGATGGCTACTCCTTTAAGTAGCATCAACCACTGTCTAAGGATAAAGTGAGAACAGAAAAAAGCAGCTATAGTCATGAAATCTTTGAAGAAATACAAAGAACAGAAGACAGCAAAACTTAATGCCTGAGTATGGGTGGACTATGGAAGATTCCAAACATAAAACTAGTGTTCGGGACAGGTGCTGTGAGGCTCATGCTGTAATCCCAGCACTTTCAGAGGCAAAGGCCATAGGATCACTTGAGACCATTAGTTTAAAATCATCCTGAGCAACATGGCCAGACCCCATTTCTAAAATAAAACGTTTTGTTTGTTTTTTTTTCCTTTGACACAGAATCTCACTTTGTAGCCCTTGGTAGACTACCATGGAGTCATAGGTCACAGCAACCTCAAACTCTTGGGCTCAAGTGATTCTCTTGCCTCAGCCTCCTGAGTAGCTGGGACTACAGGCGCCCACCACAACACCTGGCTATTTTTTCGAGACAAGGTCTCACTCTGGCAATCCACCACCTTGGCCTCCCCAAGTGCTAGGATTACTGGCGTGAGCCACTGCACCTGGCCCTAAAAACTTCTTTTTAAACTAGTCCTCACTACCAGCCAATTACCAGTTTGTAAAATGGCCTGAAAAAAAGAGAACCTGTAGTCTCCCAGTGGTTAGTTTGCAAGGTCCTGCCAAAGACAGAAGCCCAACTGTACCCTTAACGCAGCTGAAACCAGAGTGAGCTGACATTTACTGAAGTGGTAATAAGCCACTTGAAATCACCTAGGCTGAAGAACAAAGAAACAAGATTGTCACAGACACAGGGAACATCAAACAGTCCGAGGTACTGGTAACTACACTTCCAAAGATAAGAGAAGTGAAATAAATATTTGAAGAGTAAATAAATAAAAATCTTCCAAAAGTAAGTGATTTTTTTTTTTTTTTGGAAACAGAGTCTGAAGCTGTCACCCTGGATAGAGTGCCATTGCATCATAGCCCACAGCAACCTCAAACTCTTGGGCTTAAATAATTCTCTTGCTTCAGCCTCCCAAGTAGCTGGGACTACAGGCGCCTGCCACAACGCCCAG
This sequence comes from Galagoides demidoff, assembly GCA_963574575.1. Classification (NCBI taxonomy): domain Eukaryota; kingdom Metazoa; phylum Chordata; class Mammalia; order Primates; family Galagidae; genus Galagoides; species Galagoides demidoff. Next base: position 14,485 of record CAUYQV010118479.1, read on the forward strand.
CTATTTTTTGGTTGGAGCTGTCATTGCTGTTCGGCAGGCCTGGGCCAGATTCAAACCAGCCAGCTTCGATGCAGGTGGCTGGTGCCCCAGCTGCTGAGCTACAGGTGCTGAGCCCAAAAGTAAATGATTTTAACCCAAGATACTTGGCAAACAATGAGAACAAACACAAAAAGGAAAGTTAAAGAAAATCAAAGATCAAGAGAAAAAAAATCTTAAAAGCAATAGAGAAAAAGACACTATAGGAACAACAATGAGAACAGACTATTAGAAACTACATAAGACCAGAAGACAACAGAAATCAATTCATCGTAAAGTCGTTAAGAAAAAAATTTCCAGCCTGTATTACCAAAAGAAGGCTCTAAGATCAAAGACATTTTCAGGCAGCTGAGAGAATTCAGACTGAACAAAAATACTATCTCCTTAAGTAAGAAATAAAAGAAGGTATCAGCACTTGTCACTTTCAATAAAAATTCTACCAGGCAAGAAAAATAAAATGGCAACCAGATCATAAAGAAAGAAGTAGTATGATAGCCTCAAAGATAACATGATCTTGTGTGTGAAAAATACAAAGGAATCCACTACAAACATATTGGAACTAATAAATGATTGGCTAGATCGTGGGGTCAAAGAGCACTACACATAAAAAACTGTACTTCTACACACTAACAATTAATATCAAAAATGAAATTTGAAACAATTCCATTCATGACAATATCAACAAGAAAAAAAATTTAGGAATAAATTTAACCAAAGAAGTATAAGGCTGATACATGGAAAACTGTAAAACACCATTTTTAAAGATCTCAATCTAAAATTAACAGAAAAAGATCCCATGTTTGTGGATTAGAAGTACATAATCATAGCTCACTGCAGCTCTGAACTCCTGGGCTCAAGTGACCCTCCTACCTTAGCATCCCAAGTAGCTGAGACCACAGGGTGCACCACCAAACTTGATTAATTTTTCAAAATCTTTTTTAGAGATAAAGTCTCACTATTTTGCACCTTCTTGTCTCAAAACTCCTGGGCTAAAGAAATTCTCCCTCGGCTCAGTGCCTGTGGTTCAATCAGCTAAGGCGCCAGCCACGTACACCTAAGGTGGCGGGTTCGAATCCCCAACCCGGGCCCGCCAAACAACAATGATGGCTGCAACCAAAAAATGGCTGGGCGTTGTGGCAGGCGCCTGTGGTCCCAGCTACTTGGG
>CAUYQV010118480.1:0-27922 GCA_963574575.1 Galagoides demidoff
ATGTTAATAGTTTGCCCCTCTGGCTCGGTACCTGTGGCTCAATCGGCTAAGGCACCAGCCATGTACACCTAAGGTGGCGGGTTCGAATCCCCAGCCCGGGCCCGCCAAACAACAATGACGGCTGCAACCAAAAAATGGCCGGGCGTTGTGGCGGGCGCCTGTGGTCCTAGCTCCTTGGGAGGCGGAGGCGGGAGACTCGCCTTGAGCCCAGGAGTTGGAGGTTGCTGTGAGCTGTGATGCCATGGCACTCTACCCAGGGGATAGCTTGAGGCTCCGTCTCAAAAAAAAAAAAAAATAGTTTACCCCTCTAAAGTGCAAGCTCTAGGAGGTACATGGTTGTACCACCATTTTGTTTTTCTTTTCTTTTTTTTTTGAGACGGAGCCTCAAGCTATCCCCCTGGGCAGAGTGCCATGGCATCACAGCTCACAGCAACCTCCAACTCCTGGGCTCAAGCGAGTCTCCCGCCTCTGCCTCCCAAGTAGCTGGGACCTCAGGCACCCGCCACAACGCCTGGCCATCCCTTGGTTGCAGCAATCATTGTTGTTTGGCGGCCCAGGCTGGGAATTCGAACTCACCACCTTAGGTGTACATGACTGGCACCCCAGCCGATTGAGCCACAGGCGCCGAGCCACCATTTTGTTTTTCAAAACAGTCATTCAATAGATATTATTCAACTAATTATGGTTCTAGAATAATTAGATTCCTGAAAATGTTAGCTCACCATCTGAATGAAGACTCCCTCATTTTATATGATGTAACATATAAAAAAAACCCCAAATACTACGTCAAGCAATTGAAAGGGTGAATGTGAATGGAGAAAATAATTTTTCTTTGACAAATGTTGGTCCATTTAGTCACATATTTCTACATCTACTACATTTTTCTTTGTAATGTCATGCAGAATCTTTGTAAATCCCATTCAGAAGAAAATGCATAATCATTGTGAAATAAGTAAACTTAACACATGATATTAAGAAACTCAAACTAAAGTGAATATGAAAATGTATAGAAGTTATGTAAAATTAAATATTAATTACAAAGGAGGTCACTTTTAAGTTATCTGTGAATAAATCTATGAAATTAAGTCATTAGTTTTCAGGTACAATACAACTTTTCCTTTCATCATCATGGGCTTACTTTTTTCTCTACAGTGAATCATTTCTCCCATTTATGATATTTTAAGAAAAAATCCTTTATGTGCATCACAGAGCTATAGTTAAAAGAATTATGTTAATTTATGTTAGGAAAACAGAAATTAATAATATATAATTAATAACAGTAATTATTTTTTATGGCTATGAATAAACACATTTAAAATATAACTTTTTCTTACAGGATGGATACGTGCATATCAGAAACATACTAATTTATAATCAAAATGTTAGTAGCTCAAATAACGAACTAAAACAGAAAAAGACAAAGAACTCGATAATATGATTAAAATGTGAAAATAATTAGTAAGCATGGAGAGATATTCAAGTTCAGTAAAAAATAGAAAAATAATATTTTAAACTACAAAATTTAATTTTTAAGCCATCAGATTAGAAACATATCTCAAACAAACTTTCTCATTCTGTTGGTGGAAGTATGATCTGATAAAAGGTCTTTGGAACAGAATGTAATCAAACCTGTAATGAATACATATTTCCACAGCCTTTCATGGAGATGATGAAGTACATCAGAATGAGCACCAGGACATGAGTTCAAGGACATCCATAGTAGAATTACTGGTAAAGGTAAAAGCCTGGGGGTAGCCAGGCAGGACTTCCTGCTCCAGCTGTAGAAACTGGAAAGAGCACTAGTCCCGCTCTTAAAACAATGAAACCCTAGTTATCTGCATAATCACTACTTTTCTTGAATTCTTGAGGACCTGAGATTGCAGAGCAGCCAACTAACCAGAAACCTTAAAATAGAAGATGCTTCCAAGGACAGCCAGGATGAGAACACTTTCTTACCTAGGGCAGATACCACATGCTCTATAACTGGAAAAAAATGATTTAGTAAAACTTTCAACAAATTTCTAAAGTCCATGTTGGGGTCGGTTCATGAGTTCAGAAATCCTAGAAACTGGGGACATGAGGGAAATTCATACTTAGTCATAGGCTCTTCTCCACAGACTTAATTAGGTGCTCAAGAGGAGACTGGGGGCGAGAAAGAGACCAGAGAAAGGCTCCTTCCTAGCATGGTCCTGAGAGTAGCACCAGCTGCAGGAAAAGCAAAAATCTCCACTCAGATCTTTCTCTGTCTCCTCTACACAACAAAAGCCTTAGAGCATTGGGGGAAAGGCCGCAAAACCTTCATCAGGACATATATGAAGACCCACTGCACCTACTGCTTAGGGAAAGGGAAACAGGAAAAAACAAACTAAACCAAACCAAACAAACCAAAATAAAACACACCCCCGCCCAACTATTTACCATGGAGGAAGATTAGGAAACCATCTTGAGCCCTGATTATTAGATATTTCCCCTGCTAGTGAGGGTGGGAGAGGAGAAACAATATAAAGTCCACACCCATGAGACCTAGGACCCAGGGACTGAATCTGTACCAGAACAATAGAGAAAGCTCCCCTGGCCTCCAGGCCCTCTCTACAATGTCAGCAAATGTCAGGTAGCAAGTGAGAGCACTCTGCCAAGGTGGCAAGGCCGGGGAGGGATCCTTCCTTGAGGCATATCATAAAGGGAATACCTAACACGGAATTAGCTGCCTTTAAGAAAAGCTGAAAAGCAAGTCTCTAATAAACCAGCTCCTATCCTAAACAGAAGGTATTAGTAGAAGAATTTGAAACCTGGAGTACACTACGGGTAACCCTGGCAACAATAAAACTCAAGTGTCTTAACTTGAACAAAATAAGTATCTCAGATCCAGTCAAAAAAGAAGTCTGCTCAGTTCCAGAGGAAAAAATATATTATTTATGTCACTCTCTACATGATATATATAGAAGGAAAAACAACACACAGTCAAGAGACAAAGCAATCGCCATGACCAGACATAGATATGATACAAGTGAAACTATTAGACAGGGAATTTAAAATGATTGTGGTGTGTATGTTGAAGGCTCTGATGAACAAACAAGACCACATGTGCAAATAGGGAATTTCACTAAAGAAGTAGAAATTTTAAGAAAAGATCATATGCAAATGCTATAAATGAAGATGAATCCATTAATCAGTAGACTCCAAACAACTGAGAAATCAGCAAACTTTGAAATAAGTCAATCAAATTTACCAAAATGAATCAGTCTATATACCAAGCAACTTTAAATAATAACATAAGCATATTCAATTGTATTTATATTTTTTCCAATATACTGAAATAAATTATGAAGCCTATAACACTATGAATAAACCTAAGATTATTCTAGGCATATGGTAGACACTCAGTAATGTTTACTAAAGGAATCGTTGCCATTTATCAATAATAAGTTTAGTCATTAACGAGAAAAGAAAGATAAAATGGGAAATCACTTACTATAATCTATGGCAAATTGAGCAACTCCAGAACCAGGATAGTAGGAGCCCTTCTCCACAGCAATAAAGCAATGCTTATTTTGTTTTTCTTGAATAATTTCCTTTACTCCTGAAGCTCCTTGATCCATCAGATTCCAGCCTCTTATACACCCATCTAAACGAGGGTTAATCTAACAAATTAAAACATAGGTCAAGGGGTGCATTTAAAACGAAGTCAAATAAGTGGCTTATTTGATTATGGGCATAGGTTTTTATTCAGAGAAGCAATCCTATATTTGATGACATTATAAAATATTTAAAATATTTCAGATTTAATCTAAAGTTTTCTTTTAAGATGTCCTTCTGACAGTCTTTTAGGAAGAGTGAGTTTATGCCATCACAATCCCTCAGTGGGTTCCTGTTGATTTTTAACACCTCAAGCACCACTTGCCTCTCCTAAGTCAACTTTTCTGCTCTCAAGTTCTACATTTGCTTCTACTTGTAACCCTGGCTGTAAGGTGCTTTCTGTTTTCCTTGAGTTGCATTTACAATATAGGCTAGTCCTATCAATCAGACTCTAAGCCACTTCAGGCACAAAAGTATGTACGTTCTTATGCCTCCATCAAAGCATCTAGCTAGGTTCAAGACGTGTAATAGCTATGTCATAAATGGTTGATTCTTTCTGAATAATTTATGTTACTTTTAAAGTGTCTAGATTTATCAGTTTCAATGAAGAGACATATTCATTTTGACACAGATTAACTAATTCAAGTTTAATATCATGTCACAGAAATTTCTTAAAAGTTAAAGTAACTGAATTGTCATGAGTGAAAGATGGATATAAAATAGTCAATATTTAAATTAAATTAGCAAGTGTATCTGGCAAGGCCATGATTTCAAATGGAAGTTTTAAAACTCTCCAAGGACAGTAATAAGTCACTTTCATGAAACCCATTCCACAGTTATTAAACAAACGTCATATTCAGAAAATCATTTGTTATATCTAATTTCAATTTATAACAGATTACAGCTATACCCTCAGTGAAGTTTTGTCTTAATAATAAATTCCACCGTTTGTGCTATCCTCGAACTTCCACATTTCTCTGGCCTAAACATAGACCTAAGAAAGTCCCTTGATTGACTTCTACCAAATAATGTCATTTTAGACTCAAACATATGTATTTACATGTGTATTTATTGGCTAAGTGTAGACTATTTATACTGAATTGACACTTGAAAATTTTTAAAAATCTACATTTCCCTGAGTAATGCTATGGATTTAAATGAGCACAAGAACACCATGTTCATTTTTCATTTTCTTATTTCCTTAATATAATTTCAAGGGTCGCTAATCTTATTTTTCCATGTTCTTACTCCAATTGTTACACTTGGAATGTTTAACAAAATAACCTCTATTGATTCTCAGAAAAACACATCTTCAAACCCATTATAGGCAAAAGGAATTCATCCATGATGAATGATACAAGCTCAGATCATTACCGATCTAATGAGTGAATTCTCCACTTTTCGAGGGAATCCTGCAAAGTATACTTTGGTTTCCAAAAATCCATTGGTAGGCTTAAAAAGGCTTCCAGGTTTATTTATATTCATCACAGCTTCTCTAGCTATTTTGACATTGATACTATTTTCTAATTCTTCTACAGACACCTACAATTAAAAAGACAAAAATTACCAAACAACCAAGCATTAATGCATCTCATTTGAAACACTGGGACTGAAAAATCCTGTCATCATTCCAATAAATCATTTCCCCACATAATCATCTTAATGAAATTATTACTTTGTTCCCACACATTTGAAATGCCAAACTATGTTTAATGCAATATAAATATGTTTTAAGGTGATAGTGCTTGATCAAAAATTAAAAACATGTCATTTTTTTCAAGTTAAAAAGATCAGTATCATCCTGTTAAAACACTCAATTAAATGTTTCAATCCTAGTATGCTATAAAATTAACAGTTAAGAATGAGCCATTCTATCTTAGAAAAATCTGAAGCGCTCTTATTTTGTAATCGTTTGATACGGCACATATGGAATCAATAATGTAAGTTCTTAATATCTAAGAGAATCAGTATGTCCAGTATTCTGCTCATTACACATAAATTATCTTTTCTTTCAAAAATCAAAAGTGATCGATGCCATCAGGAAGGACATATGTAAAATTAAAGTGGAATTTTCCAACTTTGAAGGAAGGCTGGGTCTAATAAAAGAAGGGTTGGAAGAAAGGTAAACAAGAATTTAAAAAAAAAAAATCCTGCCTTAAAGGGAGTTTGAAGAACTATTGCTGCAATCACTGCACATGAGACCACAGCACTCAGGAAGCACATCCTCCACTTAGTAGTCAGTCTTGGAAGCCGAACGACGGGCATATGAAGACACCATTACGGGAAGGGAAAACTATCCTCAGAAGTAAAATTTAGCATCGCTTATAAAGTGGGTCAGCACTCCAGCCTGAACATAGCACTCAGCAGCATTTTACTCTGATGACAATTCCCTCCTGTACACCCGGTCTTAACTTTGCCTTTAGGACGTGACTCTGGTTTGCTCCTCCCTCTTCACCCCAACTACTCCTTCTCAGTCTCTTTTGCTGGATCCTTCTCTTCTTCTCAGCCTCTACTCACAGCTCCGGAGTTCAGGCCCTAGAGCTTTTCCTTTTAGCCACGCACGTGCACATTTTCAAGGAGATTCCATGACCTCGCTCTGGGGCACTTAGAATATTTGAGGATGGAGAGCACTTGGTTTCCTGACAATGAGTAGGTGCCGTGCTGGTGTTGAAAGATGCTGGACATAATGTGATACACAGGCTACTCCTGTACAGTAAGTAATAAAATATCCAGTATCCTGAAAACCTTCTGGAAATCTCTCCTACATATTCACGCTTATAACTATCTGAGCTTATGTATATAGAAATACAAAACAGTTGTTCCACCCTGTTAGTATTCATTAAATTTTTCAAGAATATAGTAATTTTGTCATTCAAGGACATAATGATGTTTACTTAGATCTCTACCTAGAGTTTCTTACCACTTTGGAAAATTAATAGTACTGAGGGCTACACCATTTACGCACTTATGGTATTTGAATTGTTAATACAACAGCCCAGCATAAATCTTCCTTCATTTATAGCTTTCACTTTAATCTAAGTATAGAAGAAAGCTATGAAAAGTATGATAGTTGTACTTGAGTATTTACATATTGAAATACGTTTTTTAGAATTACTTTTCCCCTCACCATGGCCCTCAGGGCTCTATGATCTTATTCCAGATCACATTTCTGATCTCATTTCTAACTACTCTCCCCATCTCTCTCTCCGCCGAATCTCTGCTAGTCTTCATGGTGGTATTCCTCAAGCACCAAAGGCATCTTCTCCCATCCTCTCCTTGTGTACTTGCTGTTCACATAATAAAGAATTATTTTAATACCCCTTTTTATTTTTCATGACTGTGTCCTCATATCTCAGCTTAGATCTCATCTCCTTAGAGATGTCTTTCCTGAATCTACATGCACACTTTCATCACACTCTGCCAAGCCTTGCCTTGCTCTTCTTTTTCCTCAGAACATTAATGACTAGCTTATATATTTATTTTTTCACGCATTTATTGTATGTATCTCGCTACAAGTCTCATTGCTGGATCCTTACCTTTTGGAATAAGGATTATTACATAAAGTGGTCAATGAATGAATTATGCTCCAATTACACACTTCCCATTTAATGGGAAGATTGTGTTACATTGTATTAGTTCATAAAGCAGCATTAGCTACTTATCTCTGTGGTACTAAGCTCAAGAGCATGGAAAATCTCTTGCTATAGCTCTGTGCCATGAACTTAGGAACCTAGCACTTTAAAACTGCTCACTAACACCTTATTAAATAAATGAGTCATGAGTGCATAAGTGAAGGAATGAAAGTGTTTAGTGATGACCTGACATGGCTTCTCGGTGCAGACCGCTCCCCAGCTCCTGCAGGCAGAGAAGCTTTCTCTTTAGAGCACCACCCTCTAACGTGACCCTGACCTTCTCTCAGCTATCCTCTGCTGCCAGCAGCAGGGACTTCATTGTGGAAAAGACTTCTCTCCACTGTGGACTAGCAGTAATCTCTTCTCCAAGAAAAGTCTCATTTTAGTCCAGTTAATTAAAGTGTTATTCTCAATTATTCAAATAAAGGCCATTTGTAGGATTATATAAAAATGCTAGTTTCTAAGCATGCTGACTGGTACCCACCGGGTATACCCATTTGTACAAAACTGATTACTTGTCTAGATGCTCATATATGAGATTGAATTAACTTTTACATTTTGCTACTTTGTTCATTTCTTTTAAATTTTGAAAATACTGGTAGCAATTGAGGGTAGTATTCTTTGATCGGTGGTCCCTTTGCAGGAACTGTTAGGCTGGCTAATGCCTCACCTATGAGAGAGTCACCATGGTCACCAAATGACAGCCACTTAAAAAGGCAACAAGTTAAACACAGAGTGATTCAAGCAAACAATGAAAAATAATTTCAATTACAAGAAATCCTGAATACATTAAACGAGGATAGCATATTTCGGGGACGTGCCGTGTGTGGAATGCACTTCATATAACATCAGATAAATCCAAAGCCATGGTGGTTTGGTATCACTATAAAAATAAAATATGATTTTATGCAAACAACATCAATGTGAAATGATATTCATGAAATCTACATGCGTACCATATTCCATACACCATTATTAATAACTTTGCCTCCAGTTATGATTTTGGCTGTATACTCATTCTTAAGCTGAATTTCAATTTTCCCATCGCGAAGTGCAATCAGGAACCAAGCTGAGTGATCGAGAGATTCTGCATACAGTATGACACCTTCTGAGTCATATGTCCGGAAATCAAATTCAGCCGAAAATCTGAACAGTGGACAAGGAGAGATCCTTACTAGGTAGTAAGACATATGCAAAGCTCCATGTCTTAATCTGTTTTTCTTGTATTGGAAAACAGTAACATGTTGAAATAATAACTATTTACTCCCTGGAATTAATGAAAGAGAAGAATTAGACTATTCATGTATTGTCTCTGGTTCCATGTGTGTTTAAAATCAATAAAGTTATTATATTTTGCTGCTTATTCTTTAAGTGTTTTTTTCCCCCAGGGAACAGATGCTTTGGTAATTTCTCATCTGTTTTTTGGCATACGTTTTGAAGACATATTTCAAATGCTGTACTTAATATAAGTATATAAATATTAGACATATGCATCTCTCCTGGAGCCTTTTATGTGCTATACACCTGAATTAAGATGTGAGGTTTTTATTGTTGTTGCATCCATAAGTTATTAGTAAAAGATGTTACAATTTCATGATTGGTTTATCCATTAAAGGCATATTTTCCCTCTGATTTCACATATGTCCGGAAAGAATTACTCACAGACATCTACAAGATAGAGTCTGGACGATTGTGAACATAATTAAGCCTTCATATGTGGTAAGGAAGGTAAAGTCAGAAATTTTAAAATCTATTAGCTTGATTTCAAAAGCCCTCTAAAAATTCTAATTGCATAAATAGCTATAGTAGAAGACACAGAAGGAAAAGCTTAAAAGATACAGTCTGGCCATGTGTTCGGGGTATCTGGCAATGATAGTTGCTATTAAGACTATATATATATACATAAAGACTATATATAATAATTATGTAATTATAAAAAATATGTATGTATATATCCATTATAGGAGAGGAAAATCTTAGGGAGGCTGGATTTAAAATAACATATGTTGATTCAGTGTTCTTAAAACACTTTAATGAGAATCAGCTTTAAAGTTTCCAAAGGACTAGCAAATCAAAACAATTGAAAAAAGACAAACAGGGAAAAGAAAAAATATTTGTATGACTATTAGTCATCTGAGTTTAGTTTTTAAAAAGGTCATTAAACTTAACGAATCAGGACTTCGGATATTAATAGTTATAAAATAAGGCAAGAATCCAACACTCTTGTCCTACTGTATAATAAATCTAGAGGCACCATTTGCAATGGGGTACCGAGGGGACTAAAAAAGGTGATAGAATAAACATTTTCATCTTTAAAATGTGGAGCATAGGATGTTGGATGAATAACAATGTGGCAGGAACTTACTGAACTCAGATTGTATAAAAAAAAGAACCATTTTGCTTATAATAAGGATGTCTATCCTCTTTTATAATTATCCAAGAACTTTGCTGATTGAAGCGTGCATTATCTGGCCGAAATCCAAACCTGTGCATGCTCAGTATCTTCCCGAAGTTGATCCTATTATGGAGATAATTTCCTTTTCTTTACAAAATCATGCTAAAATGGCTATTTCAAAAAGTCATGTTCTGCATATTTAGTTTCTGGAATATATCAACAGCATACTGATTCATTACAGTGGGGAAGAATTCATTCTTTTTCAGAAGTATTGTAGAGTGGAAAAAAGGGTGAATTTGTTAACATTTGGTTAGGGGGAGTATTAGATCATGGGAAGCAGAGATAAGGAGTTCAGGAGAAAAAAAAAGTTCTAGCTGTTTTTTTGTGTTACTGACAGGTGGCCAGTTTATAAAAATTCATCACGTTATACACTTAATATGTGTGTATGTTTCTGTACATAGATGATACTTCAGTAAAAAGTTTAAATAAATAATAAATAAATTTTTGTAACAAATAATTATTTAGCCAATTCTGATCCAATGTCAGGGAGCGAATTAATGTCAGAAGTGAGTACACTCTTCCTTGGTATCCAAGAGGCATTGGTTCCAGGACCCCCATAGATACCAAATTCTAAGACATTCAAGTCTGTTATATAAAATGGCATAGTAAAGTATTTGCATGTAACCTACGCATATCTTCCCATATACTTTGTTATCTCTAGATTACTTATCATACCTAATACTATAAAGTACCATGCAAATAGCTGTTATGCCACATGTTTTTATTTTATTATTTGGTATTGTTATATTGCTATTATTATTTTTTTTAATACTGTCAATCTGAGGTTGGTTGGGTCCACAGAAGAGGAACCTGAGAATCTGGAGGGCTGATTGTACTCCTTGAAAGTGTCTGAAGGTATACTATAATTAGAATTTTTTCTCTCTCCTCTCCATTATTCTCATAGCACAGAAGAGGTGTCTCCTAATCTACACCACTTGAAGGTAGTATGTATTTTGAGATGTTAAAGGGAAAAACCAGGTACTGGGGAAAATGGAATGTTGAAGGAGCACAATTACATAAGTGAACCTTAGAATATCACTCAGTGTTTCTTAACCAGGTTTCTATACATTTTGTTGAATTATTTAATGAATCACCAGTCACATATCTAACAAATTAGATTCTAAACATGCATGCATATTTAATTAAAATATTTTAAAATTTGACAGTATAATTTTTCCTTTCCATTATTCCAACAAATTCCAATTTCTTCCTTCTTTGTACATTGTTCTTCCTGCAATGTATGGTTCTGAGAAAATTTAATAATTAAAGTAGAATCATGACTGAAAAAGACAAGCAACTATTCCCTCCCTAAAGCCAATCTAACTACAAGAATAACAAAGTACTCAGAGAGTCAATTAAAATTATGGAATGTCTTAAGCAATCTTATAAATTTTCCTTAATAATTTTAAATATGATATTCTAAAAGCAACAGTATGAGCATTTTCTCATTATGGAGTTTTCATAACATGTATAAAAGAACAGTGAAAATTTCACAAGTATATTGAATCTACTTCCCAGCTTCTTAGGAAATATGTATTCATTAGAAAACAAACAATGATGAAATAAGGTAAAAATGATTATTGAGAAGTATCAGCATAGAATGACCCCAAAAGGTGATAGCATGAAAGGGCATGTGTGAAAGAACAAATTAAGTTTAGGTTTCTCAGATCATCTGACTGATCATATTCCTAAATTATCTGATTGTCAATACAATGTCAACACGTTTCCAACCTTTTCAGTTACTGTTCCTCTGTCCCTACCTCCTTAATCTCCAGAAATTATCATGGGTATTGGTGCCTCACCTGGTGACTTCTGGCAGACGAAATTTTAAATATAAAACGACCCCTACAAACTGCTCTGCCAAGTAAAGTAATTCATAATTTTTGTCAAGGTTCAAGGGCAAGCACACTGGAACGGCCTGGGGAAAAAAAGAAACAAAACAAAACAAACCAAACCACATAGGTTACTGCTTGTCTGTGTCAAGTTGTTATTCTTTCTCTGGTTCCTAATACACTAAAATAAAGAATACCTTTGGCAATAATAAAGCAATATAGCACAGTCCATCAGTATAACCCCTCAGGATATAGTATGTGTGTTAAAGTCTTGTTCAATACGTGAAGCTTTAAATTTTTGTCTTCGTAATTTTTTGCAAATCTCAGTCCTAAACATAATCTTTTTTTTTTTTTTTTTTGAGACAAAGTTGCACTGTGTCACCCTGGGTAAAATACCACAGCGTCATAGCTTACAGCAACCTCAAAATCCTGGGCTCAAGCGATCTTCTTGCCTCAGCAACCAGAGTAGCTAAAACTACAGACGCCTGCCACAATGACCAGCTAGTTTTTCTAATTTTAGCAGAGACAGGGTCTCGCTCTTTCTCAGGCTGGTCTCCAACTGCTGAGCTGAAGTAATCCGCCTGACTTGGCCTCCCAGAGTGCTAGGATTATAGGCATGAGCCACTACGCCCAGCCCTAAACACAATCATTTTGTTCAAGTACAAATGTATATCTCTTTAATTAATTGACAGGTATTCCACTTGATGTGGAAACTTGAATGAGTTAGGAAGGTGGAAGAATTAATGTACCAATAAACAGCACCTTATTGATTCACTCATTCATTTTCTGAGCAAGAATATGCTATCTAGATAGTCAAGGGAAACCTGGAAACATGGAGAAAATAAATGTAAGTTAAGATATCAGAGTCTCCAAGGAATTCATTTACAGTCATCACCTATAGTATTATCTTTTTTTCTAAGAGTGATAATGAACATTAAAATGAAAAGCGTTTAGGGGACAAATCCTTGCACACAGAGAAGGAACCAGGGGAATTGTGTACCTATTAAATCAAACAACATTTCACTTCTGCCTAGAACTTTAATAAATCTATTGTAAGGCAGATGGTGACCTGTAGCTACAATACTGAAACAATAAAAACTAAATTACAGAATAAATGTTCCATAGCATGGAATTTCAATTCAGCAGCACCAACTAGTGTGGTACTATGTAGGCCAACTAGTTTACCTTATTTTCCCCGACACGTAGGTTGCATAATACTAAAAGTTACATTTTTTTCTGGACATAAGACAGCTTCCTTTTGGTAACAGATACAGAGGTATGTGTATACTCATCTTTAAGCCATGACATAGGGATTTTTTTTATGGTTTGCCTCATACATATAATTTCAACCGCACTTGTTTAAAAAAAAAAAAAAAAGAATAAGAAGGATCAATAATATGTGCCCTAACTTAGAAATTTACAAAAGAGCTTAAGATGTTGACCTGTTTATTTCAAAGAAGAAAAATCTAAAACCTATCCCCAGTCTTCAATTCCTAGGTCAATTATGCAGTCTGGGTAACCACAAGGAATTTTGAGAAATACAGATTGACAAAATTGACCTCTGAATTTTGATATCTTTAAACCTCACTAAATTCTACTCCGACAAAGCTATTTTTACTTGAACGTTTATGAGTACTCTTCCAAGTACTAACAGGCCTAAGGTGTGATCAGACTTGCCACAAAGAATTCAAATCATATGAATCTGTTCCCATAGAATGGGATACAGAGGAGGAGACAACTGGGAAATGTTTTCACTGAAGTTTCTGTGGAAGTTTTTTTTTTTTTTTTCAAAAAGTAGCTTATTAACCTCAGCTTTTCTTGCTTTCTTATGTGAGCATACCTTCTGGATTGTATAAATGTGCAGGCTATGGAAGATTTTAACCAGCCACTAATGATTCCTGATGTTTACAACTTAAACGACCATAACTAGTAAAGAGATCATGAGTCATAGCCTGCTAAGAATTGTAGCAATTAACGTAGAAAAAAATGTATTTTCCTGCTTACCTCAGCTTTCTGAAAATAAGTATCTGAATCTCGCATTTTAAAAGAGATGGAAAATTTAGCATTGTAAAGTGTTTACCTCACAGCTCTTCCGATCTTGAGCGAGTTTGAACCCTTTCTTCCCGTCACAGTAACAAGAGTAACCTCCAGGGTAATTGATGCAAAGTTGGGCGCACATGTTCTCTGAGCATTCGTCTATATCTGGGGTAAAAAAGAACATGAACCTCAATATCTCCTAAATGTTCAATCTAACGGGCAGAAGAATATTTTGATTCTAGCAGGAGATAAGCAATGATAATAGATCCTTAGTGAAAGACATTTCTAGGACATCAAATCACGTTAAAACACTTGATGTGGAAACTTGAATGAGTTAGGAAGGTAACTTTTATTCATTTACGCACTTCAAATAATAAATTTAATTGAAAATTCTCAGTAATAATTAATGAAAGTATAACAATTGCACTAATTTTCTGATTTTGGATTTGAAGAAAAAAAATTGAGAGTCTTAACTGTCATTTCTAGTTAAATGAATTCCCTTGCGATTACCTCCCAATTCATTGCTTTGAAGAAAAGAGAAGAAATGGAAAAGGAAGGGGAAAGATGGGGACAACAGAGAAGAAGAAAAGGCTGGGAAAGAAAGGGAAGAAAAAACCATTCCCCAGTGAAAATTAATGATAATATCAAGAACATTTGACTTCTCATTATGAAATAATTAATGCTAGCAATTAATTTAGGGCTGTATTTTTTAACTTTGCTAAAGAAAACCCCACTGTGATATTATCTCCCCTATTACAAAACCTTCTATAAGGTCCCTGTCTTCACTCCATATTTTGAGAATACCATTCTTGAAAATTTGTAGTAATATACTTCAGCGAAAGTCTACTTCTGAGCTATGTAAGATCCTTAACATTTTCACAGGATGTACCCTATATCTTTGAAGATCTTCAAATGCATATGAATAGAATGCTTTAAAATAGATTCTCAAAATTAGTAATCCTTAAAATTAAAATTGCATGATATATGATTAAAGTTGGATATATAAATATTTTTTTTTAAATCTGTAATTCATTGTGAAAAACCACAACATAGGTGATGAACTGGCAAATGGGAAATCTGTAAAGGATTAGGGTTCACCATAGAAATTTCTATCTGGAGTGACAGGAAAATAGAAATGATGTGTGTGGGGGGTGGGGGGGTGTTAAGACATCAAAATCTCAAATGGAGCATATATATAGCATACTTGAAAAAAACGATGTTAAAATTATCACTGATTTAAGAACTTTCACAAAGACAGAGAAGTAGATTAGAAGTTACCAAGTAACTAACAAGGAGGAACTAATTGCTTAATAGTTACAGAGCTTCTATTTGGGGTAATGAAAAGGTTTTAGAAATAGTGGTAATGGCTGCACATCAGTGTGAATAATTAATGCCACTGAACTGTACACTTAAAAAATGGTTAAATAGCACATTATATACCACTTACAGAGAGTATATATAACATGATATTTGTTATGTTAGATATTGTAACATGTATCTCTTCAACATCAAAATCTCAATATACCATTTTCCTTTCTTAAACTGTGTATACATTTTTTTCGGCAACCTCTGTATATTTTTCCATAAAAGAAAAAAATGTGACTAGTTTTAACCAGAGTATCATGTTTATTTTGAAATTTAAAAAGAAATTCAAGGATGGTGTGAGATCATTTGTATATATCATGATTTTAAAAAAGACACCCTTTAATATTTTTAAGCTACCCAGTGCCACCAAAGCCAAATGAGGTAGCAGCACTGGATTTGGGATATCCTAAATCCACCAGCACTGGTATTACTGATTAGTAGTTTCTCAGATTTTTAGAATTCCATTGTCACTTGGTTATGAACATATGACAACTATGTCATTTCCCACTTTAGAACAAATTACTTACTTACATATGATTTGTGCTTTATATTATTTTATGATTACATAAAATCATTGAAAAGCTTAGAATAAAACCTAAGGTTTTGAACAGGCTAATTATTTCACTCACATGATTTTTTTTTTTTTTATTGTTCGGGATTCATTGAGGGTACACAGAAGCAGGTTACATTAATTGCTTTTGTTAGATAAGGATTCTCTTACACTTGTGTCCTGACCCCAAAAGGTGAACCCTATCCCTTGACCCCTCATGCTCTCCTCCTTCCGTTTCCCAGCTCTCCCCATTCCCCACCTCCCACTGTGTATTAGGACCTTGATTGTCCTCATATCAGAATTGAGTACACAGGGTTCTTATTTCTCCATTCTTGCACTCACATGATTTTTAAGCTTGTGTCTCTCTATTGTAGACATATCAGAAGTGCAAAAAAAATGTACACACATTTTAAGATGTTATCTGTGTATTCCTTTTTGAAGCTGAATTGCATGATGGTAGCAATGTGTAGTATGACATTTCCTCAAAAGATGGTGTTAATCAGATGACTGATAGTGTCACCTTGCAACAGGCAGGATGTTCAAAGGACATGGAAGCAGCACGGTGGTGTTCACAGAGTGCAAGACTATTCTGAAGAGGTATTTGAAATTCAACAATGTTGTGGAAGTAAAACAATACTGGAAGCATGAGGATGCAAAAGAACTTCCAACACACCTAACACACAGCTTTTCTGATAAGCTGGAGCCGTGCGGTACTGTGAACCGCGTGTGCAGTGGTACAAGTGGACACTTGGATCAGTGTTGCTCAAGCAGAGATTTGCCATAATCAGAAGTGTTTGGACACTGATGGTAACCACTTTGAGCACATCTTGTTAATTGCAGAAGTCAAATATGACTTATATGTATCTTTTTTTATTGGTACATATTATTACAATTTTAATACCATTTTTTCCTTTTTTAAAGTTTGTGTATATGAACATAGATGTATGCTTGTGTATATGTATGTTTTCCCTTCCAAAATTAAATTCTCTTTATCTTTGAATATGATTTAAGTAATGAGAAAATACATTTACCTTGCTTTTAAAACTCAGGGAGGTCCCCAATTCATATATAGCTTAAAGGGCCAACTGGCGTACATATCCTTAAATCTAAAGATCTTGGGTCTTACACACTTTTGGAAGGAAGCCAATGATTGCCCAATGGACCAAGCTAGGAAAACTGATTGTTAAAGTCAAACAAAACCAATCTTTTAAAATATGGACTCAGAGTTCCAACCACCCTATCCACCACCACTCTACCTTCACAAGACTTTGATCTGGGATTGTATCTGTAGCCTTCAGGGCATTCACATTCGAAGCCTCCTGGGATGTTCTTGCATACAGCTGTGCCACAAATGCTTGGCTTTATAGAGCATTCATCCACATCTACAAGTGAAACCAATGTATTAAAAAAAAAAAAAAAGAAAAACATTTTTCCCATGCCAAAAGACCCTAGCAAAGAACTCCTTCTTGATTTGTGTTTCTTAGATCTAGTTTAACATATGTAAAGAGGCAAATGATTGGCCTTGGAACAACAAAATATTAAATATATCATCATATTTTAATTCATTAAATATGATTTCCTTATACAAATGCAGAGGGAATTTGATTGATGTTAGCCATGTTCCTTTATAGTTAGGCAAAAGAAGGCTTTAGATATTTTCTGGCCTGGCAGGTTATACCATGAAAATAAATGAAAGAAGAGATTTAAACATAGTCTTAATATTCTTCAAGTGTATTCCTAATTATGTGTGTCTGAATGGATCTTGAAAGTAGATTCCCTCCATATTATCACAAACATAAAAGAAATTAGACAGCTCATCTGTTTTACCTTGTTCCTTTGGAAATGCACAAATATCTAGTCTGTACGCTACTGTTGTTGCCTGAAGTATACGATAGTGATTAAAATTTAAAATGAGTTTGAGTATGATCTCCAAGAACTTGTAAATCTGCAGTTAGCCCAATAGTAGTGCTAAACTAATACTCCTCAAATTTCAGAAGTATTTATTATAGTACATAACGAAGTAGAAAACAAAATATTGATTGTAACTAGTTACTAGATGAGAACCTCTGAGAAAAAACACGTGACAAATAGTTCTATGGAGATGTAATTATTACTGAAGTTTTCTCATCATTACTCTCCGGAGAAAGACAAATTCAAAATGGAAAATTGATTTTTTATTCTAAAAAGCTGATAATTCTTCTCCCATAAACTAATAGCTAAAATTTTAGATATTACTCTGTCTAAAATAGCTTGCATAAAAATAATGGAATCAGTTTCCTTGTGGAAATTTTTCTGTATTTTCACTGTATCAAGGTCAGTACCTTTATGACACTGTACTATAATTTTGGAAAATAAATGTTGCTATGAAGGGAAACTGGGTAAAGAGCACAGGGGATCTCTCTGCATCATTTCTTACAACTTCATGTGAATCTTGAATTAATTAAAAATAAAGTAATTTTTAAAGTGCCATAAAGTTTTAAAATAAACTAAAAACATACAACTCAATCTTTTTGGTTTGAGGTATATTTCAGGGAATTACTTAGATCATATGTATTTAGATTATAGAACAAGGATTTTTATGACTCCACACTGACATCTAATGTCTGGTAAAAAAGTTTTATTTTTATATTTTTACACAATTACTGGCAACTTGATCCCAGGCATACCAAGGTCTTGGCAAAGGTCCTACTATAATAGTTTTATGTATATTTTTCAAACTATTCTGTACTCAGTCACTTAAGTATTGTGGACAAAGGACTATGCAAATGAAGAATATAAGAACCTATGTCTGGTCATTGGGAACATTCCTATTTATAAGAAGCCCTTTTGCAATCATTTAGATATGTGTGTGTGTGTGTACTAACTCAATGAATGAAGTTTAAATGCTTTTAAATATTAAAACTCACAATACTTTGAAAAAACAGACTATTCAAGGATTTAAATGTTGAAGAACAAATAGGTACTTTTTTTTATAGAATGTCTATAGTGTCCAGAATGTGACAGTTTTCTATAATTGGTGCTCTAATGATACTGTTATTCTAAATATCTAAACTCAAACAAAGACTTCCAAATAGGCTGAAAAGAAAGATATATGGTCACAAACTGAATAGCCATTTGGAAGAAACAACTAATTAATGAAGTTCCTTTAGAGTTGTGTAATATTACAGTAAACTATACCATACTAAAAATTACAGTATAGTAACAGACTATGTGAATATGAATCCAGTTTGTAGATTTACCAAAACAGATACAAAGAGATAAACAAGAAAACTTTATGTTTTGGGGATGTTGTTGTTGGTTGGTGTTTTTTTGTTGTTGTTGTTGTTTGTTTGTTTGGCGGGGTGTTGTTTATTTTTTTGATGCAGGGTCTTACTTTGTTGCCTGGGCTAGAGTGCAGTGGCATCACAGCTCACTGCAACCTTAAACTCCTAGGCTCAAGTGATCCTCCTGCTTTAGCATCCTGAGTAGCTGAGATTACAGGTGCACATCACCACACTCAGCTAATTTTTCTTTCTTTCTTTTTTCTTTTATTGTAGAGACAGGATCTCAGGAGTTTCTCTCTTGCTCAGGTTGGTCTCCAACTCCTGCAACTCAAGCAATCCTCCCACCCTGGACTTCCAAAGTGCTACTATTACAGGTATGAGCCACCATGCCTTGCCAGAAAACTTATCATTGCAACTTAACTAATACTTTTTTCCTTTTAGCTAAACAAAGAAGGAGTGCATATGTGTGGTGGGAGAGACTTCTGAGCTAACCATATCCAGTTTCTAAAGGTAAAATTTAACTCCACACTAGGGAATTTAATTTTTAGTTTTATACACACCTCCCATGAATATTTGAAGATTTATTTCCAGCAGTTAAAGGAGTCAAACAGAAAGGACAGTGTACAGAGAAAAATGTCAGCATGTGGTGGACAGGGAAACAAAGACAAAAGAAAGACACTGGGAAAATGACCTATTGAAAAGCTCACCGACAGAGATTGTGTAAGTTTGAAAAAAAACTGTTATGACCAATGACGTGATATTAATGTATAACAAAAATAAACAGATCTTTATCTTTCCCAAAACCACATCAGGAAATGAGATACAAGATGAAGGGCTTATACTGCAAATCAGAAAGGTATTTCTTAAAAGGAAAAATAAAATACAATCGAAGAGATTATTATGGGTTGTGGTGGATTTCTTTGTATAGCTGTTTATTTACTGAAAGAAAAGAAATAACATTCTAACATCTGAAAACAAAAGATGCACATTAATTTTGCAGGCTGTAGCATGCAAAGACGTGCCCTGAAATCTCAATTTATGGTGAAATTCTTTACTGAAAGATACACATCTGTGTGCACCCACATACAATAAGAAAACGACAAACCCTCTTGTTAGCCTTGCAAACTAAAAGGCAGTCTCGGTCTTTCACAAGGTTTCAAGGGAGATACAAATGTGTGTTTACTAGGAGCATTTACAACCAGGGAGTTTTCTAAGAATTTTCTGGGGAAATCCCTCTAACCAGATTTGGCTCTCACACAGTAAATACCCTTTTTTACTCTACCTTCTCCCGCTTACCTCTACAGTCCTTTTTATTTGGAAGCATAACAAAACCGCTTTTACAGGAACAGTGGTAACTTCCAGGGGTATTATCACAAATCTGGCTGCAACCTCCATTTACATTTGAGGGATCTTTGCATTCGTTTATATCTACAAAGGGAAAAATAAATTATGTCTAAGGAATATAACCTTTAGAGAACTTTTGGAAAGGCTAATCCAGATGAGCCAGGTAGGTTTATTATACGTACCAAATTCACACTTGTCTCCTTGCCAGCCTGATTTACAAATGCAAGTGAATGTAGCTTGGCCATCTTTGCAGCGCATATATCCATCTTCATTGCATGGCAGAGGATTACACTGGTCTGGAATGGCTAAAGGAAAAAGATATCTATTTAACTTTTACCTAATTCCATAGTTAAATTATATATCCTTTAGTAAAAATCTTTCTTATGAAGGCTACGACCAATGAATGAAATTGCAACTCTTTCCTTAAAAAAAAAAAAGTTCATCTATACAGAATTTTGTAACTGTAATTTAGATGTATTCCTAAATATATTACTTTATTTGATCGTAAAACAATTCCATGAGGTACGCAGAGCAAATACTACTATTCTTAGTATCAATAGGAAAAAAAATGAAACAAAATTTTGAACTCTGAATTCAGGCTGAAACAGAATAACAGGGATCAGATTTACCCTCTTGCCTTAAATAAGTAGATTCAGTCACAATACATGAAATATTGATTTTCTAACATTGTAGAACAGGAAGAAGAACACTGTGATTCCTAAAGGCAGGGAAACAGACAAGGTGAACCCCACGATGGTCCCATCCTGCCCAGAGACAGTGCAGGAAACTCAAACAAGGTACAGTGGTCTTTCTGGGTTGAAATGATAAATACTTGCATTTCGAATGTCGAATTAGGATTTTCCTAGTCAGAGTATGGTAAAGGTAGTCAGAGAAAAAGTGTGTATGGAGAAAAGGTGATGAGAGAAAGTGGGTATGTGGGGGAGAGAAGGTGGAAGAAGGGAGGGGCAAATTCTAGAGATGTGCAAACAACAGATCCTAACATTTTGGGCTGAATAATCATCTACACAGGACAATTTCCAGAACTCACATGGGGCTACGGATAATTCATTTTAGACTGACTAGACTGAAAATATCTCATAGTTTGGAAGGCATCAGGTAAAATCCTCACAAGGATATAGCCTTATTATCAAGATTAAATTAATTTTAAGCTAATGGCTCCTCCAGACTGTCCTAACAGAGCTTAATTTTAAATCAAGCTTTTATTTTTTAAAACTTCAGATTAATATGAGGGTAGAAGCTATTAGGTTACAATGCTTGCGTTTGTCAGAGTCCCTCTTGTAGTTGTGTCCCACATCCATTAGGTGTGCCATTTGTCCTTATATTGTGCCCATTAATAGGGAGCACACCAACACCCCATTCCTCTTCTTTTCCTCTCCCTTCTTCCTGCTCCCCCCAACTTGAATTAAATTGAGCTTTTCCCTTGTGTGGGCAGGTGTTAGTTCATTTACTGTCTTCATCTTGGTGTTGGGTACATTCCATTTTCCACTCTTGTGATACTTTTCCAAAGAGAATGTTCTCCATCTCTAACCAGGATAATATAAAAAAATGTGTACAGCTGAACAGTATTCCAAGATATACATATGCCATGATAAACATATGATATACATATGGTTATTAATCCATTCATGGGTTGATGGCCACGTGGGGTGACTCCATATCTTGGCAACTGTGAATTGTGCTGTGATAAATAATCTAGTGCAAATGTCCTTATGATAAAATGATTTTTTTTTTCTTCTGGGTAGATGCCTAGTAATGAGATTGCAGGATCAAATGGAAGGTCTATTTTGAGTTTTTTGAGGGTTCTCCATACTTCTTTGAAGTTTGCAGTCTCATCAACATTATAAAAGTGTTCCTTTCTCTCCACATCCCCACAAGCACTGGCAGCTTTAGGACTTTGTCATATAGGCTATTCTCACTGGAGTTATGTGATCTTGTTTTGATTTGCATGTCTCTGATTATTATGGACAATAAGCATTTTTTCCTGTTTGTTGGCCATTCATCTATTTTCTTCAAAGAAGGTTCTGTCCATGTGTCTGGCCCAGTGATAGATGGATTGTTTTCGCTTCTTCTTTTGATTAATTTGAGTTACCTTAGATTCTAGTTATCAAAATTTTTATTTTTAACATATTCCAAGTAACTTAGGTGAATACCAAACCAAAAACACTATTTGTAACTAGAATCCAACAAAATAAACTGCTTATTTTCCTTCCCTTAAGCATTAGAGTACTATGCTGTCTGTTATACAGGGCCTAGAAACTGCTGGTTCCTATGTTTGACCCAATTTTTACCTATTTAAGGCAGAATGGTAAGTCTGCTCCCCGTTACTTTATCTTAACTCAAATTAGAAGTCCAAAATTCATTTTTCTGATGACACTGGGAGTAATAATATTTGTTTTCTCTGGTAAAAAATTTAAGTAGGCATGCAAAGAAGCAGGAAAACATGACCAAAACCAATACAAAAAAATAAAATTCAAATGATGAAAATGAAAATCAAAACCATAAATGAAAGAGATGATAGAATAAGCACAAAAGTCAAAATAACTATTATAAATGACTCTACATGTCTCTATAATAAACACAAGCATACAATAAAAAAAAGATGACCTAAATGGGACTTATTGAGATCCAAAGTAAAATATATGAAATAAAAAACACACTGAATAGGATTAAAATCAAATTATACATGATAGCAGGAAGGAATAATGAACATAATGAACTTGAAGACAAAAATTTATCCAAAATGAAGGACAAAAAATAAATAAATAAATAACCAGAGCATTAGTGACTTGTTAAGCAATACCAAATGACCTAATATATGTTACTGAATTTTCAGAAGAGGAAATATATCCAAGGAAAAGAAAAAAATCATAAGAAATGATACTAAATAATTTTTCAAGTTTAATGAAAGCTATGAACCCATAGACCCAAGAATCTCAGCAAAGCCCAAGCAGAGTAAACTTAAAAATATATCATTTCAATTTAAAGAAAAACCTAGTGATTAAGAGAAATCTTAAATGCAGATAGAGTTAGTCCCATCTACTCAGGAGACTGAGGCAAGAGAATCGCCTAAGCCCAAGAGTTGGAGGTTGTTGTGAGCTTGTGATGCCACAGCACTCTACGGAGGGTGATAAAGTGAGATTCTGTCTAAAAAAAAAGAAAAGAAAAAAAGAAAGAAAGAAAGAAAAATGCAGATAGAAGAATAAACACATTACACATATGCGGGGAAAAGCTAAAAATGACAGCAGATTTCTCATCAGAATCTATTCAAGTGAGTGGACAATGGAGGGACACCTGTGAACAACTGAAAGGAGCATTTTTAACAACTAAGTCTTTATCCAATATAAACATCTTCCAAAGATAAAGCAATATAGGGTGATTTTTATTCAAAAATCTTAGAAAATCCATCTTCATCAGACATGCACTATAAAAAAGATAAAAGGCTGTTTTTCAGGCAGATGGAAGTTTGGATCTACACAAACAAATGCCATAAATTATAAATAGGTGAAAAAATATAAATTAATATTTTCTCACTTGTAAATCTATTTATAAACTAATGTATTGTGGAGCTGCTAAGGTCTAACATTAAATCTAGATACAAAAATAGAGAAAATAAAATTTTATCATTTTAAGTTCCTTGCACATATATGTAATATATTATTTTAATATAGACTAAAAAAGTTAAAAATGCAACACTAAAGAACAAAAATAGTTTAAGAGGTATAATTAATAAACAAATAGTGTATATACCATAAAATCAATCCCCCAAAGAGACTAAATTAATCAGCACAATTGCAGGAAGAAGAATAAAAAAAACAGATGGGATCAGCAGATTTAAACCCAGTCATATCAATGGATAAATTCTATCTAAATGGCCTATACCATTGGTTCTCAACCTTCCTAATGCTGAGGCCCTTTAATACAGTTCCTGTGGGTCGTGACCCACAGGTTGAGAACCGCTGGTCTATACTCTAACATTCCAATTAAAATACAGAAATTGGGTGGGGCACAGTTGCTTATGCCTGTAATTCTAGCACTCTTGGGAGCCCCAGGGGGGCTTGAGGTCAGGAGTTCAAGATCAGGCTGAGCAAAAGCAAGATCCTACCTCTACCAAAACCAGAAAAAAATTAAGCAGGTGTGGTGCATTGGTGACACCACTGCACTCTGTCTCAAAAAAAAAAAAGAAAAGAAAGAAAGAAAATGATAAAGCACAAATTAAATGCAATAGAACCTTCATAGCTGACCATCTCCCTATACTGACCACCTCCTTAAGTTGACCTAATTTTTATAGACTGGATATGGACCACATGCACGTACAGTACAGTGGGCCTAGTTCCTTACATTGACCACCTCTGTATGTTAACCAGTTTGTTACAGTCCACTGGGTGATGAACTTATAGAAGTTCTACTGAACACCTCTGTGTCAGGCAAATTTTTCCACCTGTGTAATTTTAGCCACTTTAAATTACAGAAGATGGATATAGATGAATATAATATTTAGAGAATGACTATGCTGCATGTGAAATATTCACTGAACAAACATCACAATTTATATCTTGCAGTTGCACTTTTTTGCTTATACTGTCAGTAGGGAAGTTCGTAAATTAGTAAAAAATAATCTACCAAATTTATTATTAGGCCCTATGTGAACTGCAGAGCAAAGGGCTAATTTGATTCACATTCTACTTCCCACATTTATAGTACTGATGCCAAAAGGCTAGAAGAATAAACATGACCTTACTTTGACTATTAATCAACTGTCACATTTGGTCATAATGCATGATTACGTAACAACAGCCAAAATAAAGCTGTTAAAGAATAAAAAATTCTGAAGTCAATGACCTAGAGTTTACTAAACAAGGAACACTGTTCAGTTTAAACATTAGATGAAAAATTCATTTTGAGTAAAACAGAAGCATTTACAACTGAAAAACATTCTTTCAAATGAAGTTTAAGAATACTTTTTTGCTGGGCATACAACCCATCAAAGGCTTATTTGTTGATTTTAAACAGTAGATTATGCTAACATGAACATACTTGCAGGGCATTGGTTTTGTTCTGTTTTGTTTAAATTGATGGTAGCAGGACTTACCATTGACACAGCTCCTTAAGTCAGGGTGAGCATTAGTCGACTGACGTGCAGGAGTGAATAATCCAGCTCTAAAAGAGCCGAGACATCCTGCAAAAAGAAACATACGTAACCCTAAGTGGACACACACTTGATCTGAAATCATGGTTGAATTTAGCTCAAGAGGAAGGATATTTATGCTCCTGTGGACACACAAGGCTCAGTATTCAAAATATTTGTATTTACCTTTGTGAAAAATTAAAAATCTAGAAGCAAGGTTACATAAATACAGAATCAGGAAAAATAGGTGTGTGACAACTTCTTCACTCTGGAGAAGAACCTCAAAGCCAGACGTGAACTTGGAGTAGCAGGGAAACTTATGGTCACATAAATCTACATTCTTCATTCCATGAAAGAGATGTAATGTTATCCTCAAGTCTATCGATCAGGGCCTGATTATTTATAAAGTGTATATCAGTAAGTCAATAGAATGCATTAAGAATGCATGTGCATCTATTTTGATGTTGCACAGAGACTAATACAATAACGTTTGAATAATGTCTCAATGCTACAAAGTAGGTTACTTCATTCTTTTCATTCTTCATAACAATCCTGTGAAATGAGATATGGTAACCTGGTAGATATTGCTAGAAACTGAGAAATAACAGCTGAAACAATAGAAACGAAATAGCAGGACTTTAAAATAATTAGGAGTCCTTTAGTGCCAAAAATACAGTTCTGGATAGCCAATGAAGACAGTATGTGTATCACTTCATTGTTGAGATAATCAACAACTTGCTAAAAAAGGAGGTGTTTGGGCTATATTTTGATGAGTAACAAACAACCCCCAACTTTAGCTTCAATAATCCTCCTATTTTCCACATGATTTGTGGGTCAAATATTCAGGAAGAGTTTGGTTGGGCTGTTTGTCTCTGCAGTGTGGAGAGTCAGCCGGAGTGGCTGGGGCTAAGGCATACACCTCCATGATGGTGCACTCAGGGTCTTTGGCATATCTGTTCCCACATGGTACATCATGCTTCAGGACCTCTCCACGTAGCTGAGCTTTCCTTAGCATGCTGCTGTTAAAGTGGAACTTCTTTCATGGCAGCTAGCTTCCGTGAAGAGGAAAGCAGATGCTCCCAGGGCCGTTAAGGGGTGTTGTATCACATCTACCATATTCTATTGATCAAAGAAGTCCCAGAGTCCGCTGAGAATTGGAGGGAAGACACACTATACCTCTTAATGACAAAATAACACTGGAAAAGAAGAGTTTATAGGACAGGTGATACTTTCATGCTATCTTTGGGAAAAGGCAATTTATCACAGATTCAAAGGCTCATTTGAAGTCAGTAGGTATTTAAGTTTCCTATTGCTGCTGTGACAAATTACCACCCACTTATTAGCTTTAAAAATAAATTTACTGTCTTCTTTTTATGGGAGTCAGAAGCCTAAAACCAAAGTGTCAGTAGGACTTCATTACTTCTGGAGACTTCAAAAGAGAATCTACGAGGTCTGACAGTTAACTTTGCAAACTCGGCCTAGAAAAGTACTATATATCTCACTGGTGAATATCACTACTGCCACCTTTGAAGTACGCCCCTTGGGAAGCTATGCACTAATGCCAGAGCCAAGGCCACACATCAAAGCAATTTTAGAACTCTTTTTCTGGAATGGCCATCAGAGCTGTCATTGTATTGCCCTGGAGGTCCTGAATATCATCAAAATGTCTTCCTTTCAGTATTTGCTTTATCTTGAGGTAAAGAAAAAAGTCATCAGAAGACAGATCAGGTGAGTAGGGAAGGTGTTCCAACACAGTTATTTGGTTACTGACTAAAAACTCTTTCACAGACAGTGCCATGTGAGCTGGGGGCATTGTGATGATGCAGATCTCATGGCCAGGATTTTCAGTTAAGATCTTCCTGTTTCCCATAGCCACCAATAATTTTGAGACACAATTCAATGAATTTTTGCAACGCTTTCACCAGTTCTGCATCTTACTGGCCTCCCTGACCTCACTGATGTTTCTCTCCCCTTAGAAGAGCATTTAATCCATTTGTACACTGCCATTTTCTTCATGGCATTATTCCCCAAAATTTGACCTAGTATGTCCTTGATTTCACTTCCACTCTTGCCACATGTAATGTGGGGTAAACTCCCACAAAAATTAAATGAAATGTACTCTCTTAATTCCAGAAACTGAGCGAAAAGACTTGCGGGTATCATGCACTTTTGTCTAGGCCCTAAGGGACCTGGGAAAACACAGTGGGGGTCTGTAGGCAAGGCGTAAAAACCTCCTACAGGGAACCCCAACTGTGTAGTCAAGTCAGCCTGTCAGATAAGGGTTGAAATGGCCCATTTGTGCAGAGGACATGACTCAAAGGTTGATGTGAGTAAAAAAGAAAAACTCCATCATAACGATGTTGAGTAAAATACTCCATCATAACTGCAGGATCTCCAAAACCATAAAAAAACCAGTCATGGAGCCAGTTTCTTGGAAATTTAATTGAGTACATAGAAAAGAAAGGTTTTTTTTTTTTTTGGAGACAGAGCCTCAAACTATCCCCCTGGGTAGAGTGCCATGGCTTCACAGCTCACAGCAACCTCCAACTCCTGGGCTCAAGCAAGTCTCTGCCTCTGCCTTCCAAGTAGCTGGGACCACAGGCACCCACCACAACGCCCGGCTATTTTTTGGTTGCAGCCATCATTGTTGTTTGGTGGGTCCGGCCTGAGGATTCGAACCTGCCACCTTGGGTGTACGTGGCTGGCGCCTTAGCCGATTGAG
>CAUYQV010118482.1:0-34691 GCA_963574575.1 Galagoides demidoff
TGGCGGGCGCCTGTGGTCCTAGCTACTTGGGAGGTGGAGGCAGGAGACTCGCTTGAGACCAGGAGTTGGAGGTTGCTATGAGCTGTGATGCCATGGCACTCTACCCAGGGGGATAGCTTGAGGCTCCGTCTCAAAAAAAAATATTACCCCAACAGTCTTTCATGCCTTTCTTACTTTCTTGATGACAAGGTATCTATCATGAGCTTGTACAATTCCTGTTCCAGACTGTAAATCATTTCCCCACGGAGTCCTGGCTCCTTTAAGGGAGAAATGATATTTAGAGGTGACAACTTGGTTTTGAGGGATGTTCACCACCTCTCAACCTTAGTACTCTACCTTTGCAGCAGAGAGAGCTAGGAAATACATGCATTCCTAAAAAGAGGAATAGATCATGAATTCCACACTAATTTTTCTAGCTCAAATTTAGGATTATAGGGTTTTACTAGACTTTCTGGCTTTTACGTTAGCATTTCTCCCCCTCTGGAAATTCTTGCTCTTCAGACTTTAATACGATTACTTAATTACTTTGTCCTCTCTGTAGAATAGTTACTGAATAGTAATACTAACAATGAGATTACTACAAAAAGCTTAGAACTTTCGCATGTTCCCCAACCGCACCACCATAGGTGGGTTTCACTACTGATGGGCAGGAAATTTTTTTGTTTGTTTTTTTTTTTTTTTGAGACAGAGCCTCAAGCTGTCCCCCTGGGTAGAGTGCTATGGCATCACAGCTCAGAGCAACCTCCAACTCCTGGGCTCAAGCGAGTCTCCTGCCTCCACCTCCCAAGTAGCTGGGACCACAGGCGCCTGCCACAATGCCTGGCTATTTTTTGGTTGTAGCCATCATTTTTGTTTGTTGGGCCCAGGCTAGATTCGAACCCACCAGCTCAGGTGTATGTGGCTTATGCCTTAGCCACTTGAGCCACAGGCACTGTTCCATGAAATTGATATTTTAAAGTCATTTGAAATATATTTTGTTTGGATGTTTAGGTCACTAACTTGATATATAATTAGATTCGTTTCTCTTATTTTGTGACTATCAGGAATTTCTTTTAAAGATTTTTTTTTTTTTTTTGAGACACAGTCTCATTATGCCACCCTTGGTAGAGTGCTGTGGCATCACAGCTCACAGCAACCTCAAACTCTTGGGCTTAAGTGATTCTGTTGCCTCATACTCCCAAGTAGCTGGGCTACAGGTACCTTCCACAACACCTGGCTACTTTTTTTGTTGGAGTTGTTGTTTTAGCTGGCCTGGGCCAGGTTCAAACCCGCAAGCCCCTGTGTATATGGCCAGTGCCCTAACCACTGAGCTATAGGCACCAACCCTCTTTTAAAGTTTTGATATAATTTTGTTTTACTGTGTAAAATGTTTTCATGTTTTAAAGTTGAATCTTTTGAACAAAGTATAGAGAGAGGAGACTAGTTTCTATTTCTGCTTAAATACATTTCCTTTTTTTTTTTTTGGTGGTTTTGTTGGCCAGGGCTGGGTTTGAACCCACCACCTCCAGCATATGGAGCTGGTGCCCTGCTCCCCTCAGCCATAGGCGCCACCCCAATACATTTCCTTCTTTCTCCCTATAAATAAATACCTATTTGTGGTTTATTTTTTCATTTTTTGGTTGTTTTTAATTAAACAAATACAAAATGTGTATTCGTAGTCTCCCTTCTTTATTAGATAAACAGAAGCATATTTTTATTTTGCTTTTTTCACTTAATATTATAACCCAGAGATCTTTTTAAAATAATATACAGAGAAAGTTTTCATTCTTTTCAGCTGCATAGTACTCCACTGTGTGTCTATTTTTCTTTTTTAATCCGTTGGTAGACATTTGAATAATTTCTAATCTTTTGGCACTACAAATAATAGTGCAATGAATAACCTTGTGCATATATTATTAGCCTTGATTCATGTCTCAAGGCTCTTTTAGTTTCCAAATCAGGCCTCCTCCAGGGCTTCCTACGGAAGGATTTTCTTACCTTTTGGTATTTCAGGCTATTGGTTTTCCTCATTTGTTCTACCTTTTCTCCTCTACTATTTTCTTCAATTCTCTGATTTTCTGATCAGATACATTTCTTCTTATTTTCAAGCACAATGTATATGGATAACTGAGAATTTCAGTGACATTGGAAAGAAATGGAGGTAGTACTGTGCTCAGCCCGCCAGTTTGAAATAGATGCTTCCTAATGCCTTCTTAGTACCATCAAAACTCAAAATCTGGTTTCTTACGTGAGTCATCATGTTGTTTTCAACTGTTTTATGCCAGAATTCCTTCATTAAGAAATAAATTTAGAAACCTAAGAGTTTTTGTTTAAATGTATTTAAGTCATACATTTACTTGTTTTTAATTCTGCATTTACTTAGGAGCTACCATGTGCCATGATCTGTGGTTCCATGATCTATTGGTGATCTTCTGGTTCAAATTCTTATTCTTGGCTAGATAGCTGAGCCTACCACTGACAGTGACAATAGGGAAGTGGCTGATCTTTGTGTTATTCTTTTTCTTTAACCCTTATTTGACTGATGGGTATTTCAGAAGTTTGGAAAAGGCAGATCTGGACTGCAAAGCTTCGGTTATGATGCCTACATTTTCATTGCCAGGGGCATAGGACTGCGGTTCTCAACCCCTGGGCCACAGCCTAGTACCCGTCTGTGGCCTGTTAGGAACTGGGACGCACAGCAGCAGGAGAGTGGCAGAGAGTGAGTGACCAAAGCTTCATCTGTCACTGTCTCCCACCACCACCAGATGGGACCACGTAGTTGCAGGAAAACAAGCTCATGGCTCCCACTGATTCTGCATTATGGTGAGTTGTATAACTATTTCATTATGTATTGCATTGTAATAATAATAGAAATAAAGTGCACAATAAAGGAAATGCTCTTGAATCATCCTGAAACCACCCCCTGGTCAGTGGAAAAATCATCTTCCATGAAACAGTCCCTAGTGACAAAGAGGTTGGGGACCACTGACATACACTATTCCTAATTTAATTTCATATGGGAAGACAGGATGACATTCAAGTATAACTTTCTTCTCAGTACCAGAAATTAACTGGCCTGGATCAAGGTGAGAAGTCCAGGAAATGCTACCTGGGCAGGAGGCCCACTAGTTGCTTTCATCCCATCAAATGATAGAACCAAAGCACATGTACTTAAGCCGAAGCCAGAATACCTTAAAAAGAATTTCCTGGAAGAGTGAAGAGCTTAATGTAAAAGATAGTTTAATAGCTTTCTTTGGAATTTGGAAAGGTTTGCATCTATACGGGCCATAGATTTTTATTTGGGGATGGGTTCAATAGCTAATAGCTTCTCTGCGCACTTTCCAGCCCCGGGAGTCAGTAATTTAGTATACTTAAGTAGGGATCTCCCTGACATTTTTGCATCGAATATCAGAATAAATAGGTAATAGCCTCTCCATATAACTTGCTAACTTGTCATTTAGGCTGCCTGAAGGCTGCAGTAAATTGCTCTGCTACATTTTTAAGTGAATATACAAATGCTGAGCACCAGTGAGGAGATGATCCTGTGTTTTATTTTATTATTCTTCCTCCCTTCTGGTGCTAAGAAATGATTTGCTTATGAGAAGGACGGGAGTACTGGCTTAATAACTTGTAACCAGACCTGCCAGGCAGCAGATGTGCTCTTCCCATTCCTGTTTTTAGCCATCTTTCCCCCCCAAGAACAATAGAATCTCCTAATGTGGGAAAGGCGGCAGTAACCCCTGAATGTAAAATGCCTCTGGGCTTCAGGTCCCAGTTAGAGTAAAACAGTGAAATAAACTTGGAGTTGGTGACTATCTTATTCTTTCTAAAAAAATAGCACCAAGAGACAACTTAAAATAATGATATTAACACAGGGTTTATTACAGAGCAGTGACTGTCCTGAATGCCCTGCTAACATTAACTTAGCACTTAAAACAACTCCATGAGGTAGATAGGGTTATTATCTCCATTTTGTGGATGAGAGGACTGAAATGAGAGGTTAGGAGGTTCGCCCGTGGTCACACAGAGAGTACTCGGCACTATGCTAAACTATCTCTAATGAAATACTGATTTCCTGGCTGTATTTGAGTTTGTTCAATAATGTGTTTCCAGGGTAGACTTAATCAGTTTTTGAGAAAACATGGTATTTAGTCCAATTTCAAATTAGGAAGAATCGTTGGCTCAATTTCTTCAGTCTCCAAAAGTTCCTCAGAGCCTTTAGTTGGATAATTAGCTGTGAACAATATCAATTATACCTAAGTGGACAAATTTAATTACTACAGAAGACCAATTGATTTTTTTAATTATCATTGATTGTTCAGTAGTTATCTTGGTGTAAAGATTTATACATTCTGAATCTTTAATTTAATTGGTTTATTAAGTAGTCCAAAGGTTGACACCAACTTAAAACTGGTGAATTAAGGTAAACACCTTGGAATCCTAACACAATCAACAACAAAAACAAGTAACAAAGCAATAGCAGTTGATATTAAATTATGCATAGGTTTCTTGGGGACTTTATCTTTTTTTATTTTAGGGGAATTATTCGAGGCAATGATACTTAATCCTGATGTTGGAGATAGAAGTTGACATATTAGCTGTCTCATTGGGTACCTAGACGCTGACATTTTTAATCCTTAAATCAAAATCACAGAGAAGCCAGGTAAGATCATAAAGATAATTCAAAATTGATGTGGATTTAGAGAGACAAGAACTGAATTCTACTCTTTGAATCTGTCCTTACCCCCTTGACAGATTCCTCAACAATAGGTTGGCATGCAATTTAATTTTTTGATGTTTCAATTTTCTGATCTTTACAATGAGAATAATCACATCTGTCTTGCCTACTGGCAGAGTCTGTGACAGCGCATTAAAAAATATTAAATGGGCAAGGTGCGATGGCTTATGCCTGTAATCCTAGCACTATGGGAGGCAGAGGCGGGTGGATCACTTGAGCTCAGGAGTTAAGACCAGGCTGAATGAGAGCCAGACCCGTCTCTACTAAAAATAGAAAACCTAGCCGGGCATTGTGGCAGGCACCTGTAGTCCCAGCTACTAAGGAGGCTGACGCAAGGGGACAGCTTAAGCCTAGGAGTTTGAGGTTGTTGTGAGCTATGATGCTATGGCACTCTACCCAGGGTAACAGAGTGAGACTCTGTCTTAAAAAAAAAAAATTAGGTAAACTCAAGGATCATTAATATTTAGAGAAAACCATGATAGTTTCATTATTTTGTTATACAAATATCATCTGACACAAATTGAATCAGTACTCTTTTGGTACATAAGAAACTACCCAAAACTTGTTGGCTTAAAACAACCATTTATTATTCCTCTCATAAGCCTACAAGTCAGCTGGTGGGTTTTCTGGTCTGTGCCTGGCTCAGCTGTTCTCTACTGGGCTTGCTTGGGCATTTGTGATCAGCTGCTGGGTCAGCCTGGGGCTGGCTGGTTTAGGATGACTCCAGCTGGGACAATTTGGCTCTCTTTCAAGTGGTCTCTCATTCTTCAGCAGCTAGCCCAGAGTTTTCTCATGACAGGAACAGGAACAAGTGAGCAAGTGAATATACACAATGCCTCTTGAGGCATAGGGCATGGGGCTATGAATAGTGCCCCTCATTGATGGCCAGCACATTCTAGCAACCAGCCTGATTCAAGGGGTGGTCATGCCAAACAGATAAGTTCCACATCTTCGTGGGTGGAGCTATATAGACACATTGTAAGGAGGAGGAATAATTGGAGCCATTTTTGCCATTGATCTCCTACACTAAGTGAATCAACTTATTTTCAATTTAAATCTCTGACTTTTTAAAAATCTATTTTACTGAGCAGTGACTTTTGAAATGTGCCATTTTTAGGTCACTGTGTTATCTTTTAATATATGTGCACATATTCATATTCATGGCTGCTGCCTACATATAAACCTAAAATAAACATTGGAATAGATTTGCAATTATTGTGAACACTTCTTAACTGGAAAATATAGTAGATACAGTCATATTAATTCATTAACTCTTATTTGCTATATTAGCATTTTCAAGAGGAAACAGATAGAAGATCTGACAAAAATAACTAATAACTGTTGAAGTTCTCAGGGCTGATTTTTGTTTGTTTTTTGGGTTTTGGTTGTGTGGTTTTTTTTGAGACAGAGTCTTACTGTGTTGCTCTTGGTAGATTGCCATGGCATCACAGCTCACAGCAACCTCAAACTCTTGGGCTCAGGAGATTCTGCTGTAGTCCCAAGTATCCGTGACCTCAGGCACCTGCCACAGTGCCTGCCTATATATATATATATATATATACATATATATATATATATATAATTATTTTTTTTTTTTTTAGTAGTTGTCGTTGTTTAGCAGGCCCTGGCTGTGTTCGAACCTGCTAGCCCCAGTGTATGTGACCGGTGCTATGACCCCTGAGCTACGGGCATCGAGCCAGGGCTGATGTGTTTTACACTACTGGCTTTGGGCACTACTAGTGCACTGAAACGATAGGTGCACTTCATGACAGGTCCTACATGTGTCAGATTCAACAAAGAAGTGAAACAATATAAACCGAGAATCTAGGTCTTATGTCTTGCCATTGAAAGGGAAGAGAGGAACTTTGGCTTTGTTTTATTTTGTTTTGGCTACAATGAGCCCAACTGGATGACTATACTGATTAAATTCCCTGACTGCGTGTCCAACTCATGATTTCACTTGGGCTTAGGCACTGGATTGTATAATGCCAAACATCTGGATGTTTTTCTCAGCATGATAAATACACAAGTAGGAATGTTCTAATTTAGTTGTATACTCTTCAACCAGATGTGCCATGCCACCTGGGCAACTCCAGAAGTTTGGGTCACGAGGATGTATTTCTGATTAGGTTTAATTAAGGAAAGTGTCAATATAAGCTATCTGAATTACACATAAGCACTTGGCACTATGTAGATTATAACAGCCCCTCTATGTTGGCATCAGGTTCAGGAATATTTTTTTTTTGAGACGGAGCCTCAAGCTATCCCCCTGGATAGAATGCTATGGCATCCCAGCTCACAGCAACCTCCAACTCCTGGGCTCAAGCGTGTCTCCTGCCTCCGCCTCCCAAGTAGCTGGGACCACAGGCGCCCGCCACAATGCCCGGCCGTTTTTTGGTTGCAGCCATCATTGTTGTTTGGCGGGCCCGGGCTGGGGATTCGAACCCGCCACCTTAGGTGTATGTGGCTGGCGCCTTAGCCAATTGAGCCACAGGTGCCGAGCCAGGAACATTTAAAATATATTGCCATAGTACCCTCAATGAATCCCCAGCAATAAAAATATATATTGCCATAACATTTTCCAAATGACTGTATTGTGATTTAATGTCATATTTGGCACACACAACCTAAAATACAGTAGCTAATAGTGTAAACTCATTTTATTTGCATACCATTGTTAACCACTCATGTAGTACTTACCAAACATGTCAGATTATGGCTGGATGTGGTGACTCATATCTATAATCCTAGTACTCTGAGAGGCCAAGGCTGGTGGATTGACTGGACTCACAGGTTAAAGACCAGCTTGAGCTAAAAATAGCTGGGCACTGTGGCAGGCGCCTGTAGTCCCAGCTACTTGGGAGGCAGAGGCAAGAGAATCGCCCAGGAATTTGATTAA
Organism: Galagoides demidoff; assembly: GCA_963574575.1. Lineage (NCBI taxonomy): Eukaryota > Metazoa > Chordata > Mammalia > Primates > Galagidae > Galagoides > Galagoides demidoff. Next base: position 7,617 of record CAUYQV010118482.1, read on the forward strand.
GGTTGCTGTGAACTGAAACGCCAGGACACTCTACTGACGGTGACAAGTGAGACTCTGTCTCAAAAAAAGAAAAAAAATGTCAGATTATTATAATCTATTTAATGCCGGACATTATGGTGGACACCTGTAGTCCCAACTACTTGGGAAGAGAATCCTATAAGCCCAAGAGTTTGAGGTTGCTGTGAGATGTGACACCATGGCACTTTACTGAGAGCGACATAGTGAGACTCTGTTTCAACAAACAAAAAAATTATACCCTTTGCACCTCTGGAATTAAGGTCTTGCTAGCATTTTTACTGTGTAAGTGCCTGGGTTTAGCAGTTTTTAACTGACCTATAAAAGTTGGTACCCAAATCAAGTCTTGGTAAGAAATAAAGGTCACTACCATCATTTCTCGAGGGAATTGTTCATTCCCTGAAATTTAGTATTATACGTATAATTTTTTTTGTGTATCTCCTGCTTTTTAAATAATCTTTCAGAAAAGATTCCACGATAGTCTTTGTACAGCAGAAGAAAAGCTCTTTCATTTCCTGCTTGCTTTGTAAGAGTAGGATTTTCTTCCTTGTTGAGTGACTTCGCTCATTCTGGCTTTTAATCTACTCTCTACTATTTACTGGGCATGTACCTTGAGCTGTCACTTGGCCACTTTGTACCTCAATGGACTCATCTGTAAAAGGAACTAATAGTACCTATCTCATAAGAATTGTTGTGAAGATTAAATGAGATACTATATACATGCATTTAGGACAATATATATTAATTGCTCAATGAGAGTTAGGACTTATTATTATTAGATAAGAGATGTAGTATGAGCCCATTCAATATCAGAGAAATGTCTGAAAAGAATAGGCTATTGGGGTGGGATTTGGCATTTATTGAAAGGTATGGAAGAAGCTGTGGCTACAAGACAGTCATTACCTTAATGTCAATAAATAGTTTTCTTTCCTTTTAAAAATGATCATTTTCATTTTTCATCTTCAGATTTGTTTAGGAAGAGAACAAAGATTTCTTTGAAGCAGTTGTATTAGTTATTAGCTCTGCAATTTTTTTTTTAAAATTGAGACGGAGTCTCACTTTGTTGCCCTCTGTAGAGTAGTGTGACATCATAGCTCACAGCAACCTCAACTCTTAAACTCTTAGGCTCAAGCGATTCTCATGCCTCAGCCTTCCAAGTAGCTGGGACTATAAGTGCCCGCCATAGCACCTGGCTATTTTGTTTGTTTGTTAAGCATGTCCAGGCTGGATTTGAACCCACCACCCTTGGTACATGTGGTCGGTGTCGTAACCAGTGTACGATGGGCACTGCCAAATCCCCAAAACATCACTGTATGTGTTGCTGATGGAACATTCCAGGCAACTCTATTCAGCTGCATATAATCACAAGAAGATGAATACATTTTCCTTGGTACAGAAAAAAGCCATTCTTTTACTGACTCTTTAAAAAAATAAAAATTCCCTGATAGATTTGGCTTTGCATTGACCAAGTGCTTAATTTGTTCTGGATAATCTGCAGAGAAAGTCTCTAAAAATTGGAAAGAGACTGCTGATTCATTGACAGAAAAAATTGTTTGCTTCTGTGTTCTAACAGCAGAGTCACTGATTTCTTAGCTGTGGGGACCTTGTATTTCTGCATGGGACAGATCCCTATGTTCAGGACTCCACACAGAGGCATGACAGTGGTGTGGTTATATGGGCCTGCACAGACACTCCAGCACTGGTGATGTACCACACTGCAAAAAATAAAATAAATGTGTTGGAATTCTAAAGCCTTTGGAAGCATTTTATCCAATATTTAAAAAAAAACTTTTATTTCAATATATGCTGTCTAAACACTGAAAATTATCATTCCCACTTCAATTAATTGACTTTTTCACCTCCATCAAAATTCTTTGGACTGTTCTATTTGATCCAATTCTGGATGAATTTGATGTTTTTTTCCTGCCATAATACAGATGACATTCATACAACCACAATCTGTTGTTTTCACCATGCCATTACGCAAATAGAATCCCAGAGATGGAAAGTCCTGCTGAACTCACTTTTACAAGTGAGTATTAAATGTTTAAACTACTCTATTCACATGATTTCCTTTTCTTAGAAAAAGGCCACAGCCTTGGATAAGTGACAGTCTAGAAGCGGGGAAAACGACATTGTTTAAAGCCCTTGCCAGGCAGTTACATCAAAGTTAAAGGAACTTAATGACACGGAGAAGATTTAGAATAAAACTCTGAAAGGAAGTAAGGTTGTACAGAAGAACTAAGTATTGGTTTATTTTGTATTTGATTCAGATATGTTAGAAAATTCAAGTAAAGCTTACAATAACCTGAAATATTTACTAGCAAAGAATAAAGGGAGGGAGATGCCATTCAGGATACTGGATAATAGGCCATTTGTAACCTGTTTGACTATCAAAAAAGAAGTTGGAGACATACAAATTCCTTTTCACATTCAGTTAATGGTTAAAAGAAAATGCACAACGTAGTTGATCAGGAACCTCAAAGTTGGTATGGTTTCTGAATACATCTGCCATGTATGAGTTGACCAGGAACCATCACTATCCATGATAAAATGGAGATTACATTGTTCATTGACCCAAGTCACATCAGTACCAGTCAGAGATTTAGACAGGGTGATAATATGGTGTTTTAGAACGTCATTACTACTGTTCTATACATTCCATTTAAACAAATTAACAGGGGAAGTGGCCAGCACAGAGAATAGGCAATTTTTTTTCTTAAAATTCTACTGTAAACATAGCTTAACTGGAAAGGAATGCATAGTAGTTAGAATTGTGTTCAGCAGTTAAAGATAATGCTTTAAGTCAAACAGATTCGCAGGAGATGGCCCAGGGTCTCTGGGTGGTTCCAAGAGAAAGGTTCCTCATGGAGCTGAGCATCGGGACAGTCCCAATGCAGTGGTGAATTTATAAGGAGCCTAATAATTAAGCTTAATGCTTATTGATCAACAGTACATTGTTATCGATCCACTGAATGCCAGTTACAGTGGGAGGAGATAGACAGTTTGGTCAAGTTAAAGAGAATGCAGACTTTGTGAAAGGATGATGAACGACTCTGAAATCTAACAAGGTTTTGAATGTTACAGTTTGGGCATCTGATAGGGTATGGCTCTGTAGAGCCTTGTCTGAAGAATTGAAGAAAATTATCCAATTTTCAAGCAAGGGACAAAATAAGGTATATGCATAAAACTTCCCATCCTTTTCCCTGTGAAATATTTTCATCCTTTTTTCCCACCTTAGATGCTTCTTCCTCTGTGAAGCTTTCTCTTACTCATAGAGGCAAAAAAATAATAAATTTCGGGACCCCAGGTTACAAGCATATACTTCTAGTACTATCCTCATCTCATTGCATTCTAATAATTTGTGTCATGTGTTGACGTCCTCCTTTGTTAATACAATGGGAGTTCCTTGGAAGAGTGTCTTATTTATTTTTGTAGTACTGGGCACATAGCAGGTCCATAATAATATGAATTGAATGCATGTGAAGAACAAGAAGTGTTCATGATGATTATAATGCCTGTAATTCCAAAAATAAACGGGCTGACAGGCAAAACAAATCTCACAGACCAGATTTCTGTTTACCAAAACCACCTGCTTGTCAGATCAGATTATTTGAGTATCATCCAAAGACAAAACTCTAAGAGATCTTGAAAAAGTTGGAGAAATCATCTATTGCAACTCAAGATGATATTTAATAGAAATAATAGCCAACCATTTTTTATAATCTTTGATGAGATTCTGTGTCCAAAAATAATTAGGCAAAGAGAATTTGGGGAACAAGAGAAAATCTACACTTAAAAAAATGGACTTTTCTTCTGATATTTAATTTGGAAATATGTAACTTCTTTCTTTGTATCTTACTGGGATAAGTGGTTGTGAAGAGGGTGATCAGAACCTCTAAATTATTGGAAGTTTTCTCAGTTCCCCCCCAGCCTGCCTGGCCACACTGGCAACTAGTCACATCAGGTTTCCCATTTTGGGATGATAAATATGTTGTGGTGGAAATTTTAAAAAATGAAATAAATATCTGAAAGTGAAAAAGACACAAAATAAGGGGGCATTATTTGTAATTAACAGTGGGGCATTATTTATAATTAATAGTAGTAATTAGTATTTTATTAAACTATCTGAAATTGATACCAAAAGAAGTTGTTTTCTTTTTTGTTTTTTTAAGACAGAGTTTCACTATGTTGCCCTTGGTAGAGTGTCATGGCATCACAGCTCATAGCAACCTCAAACTCTTGGGCTTAAGCAATTCTCTTGCTGCAGCCTCCTAAGTAGCTGGGGACTACAGGCGCCTGCTGCAATGCACAGCTGTTTTTTGTTGCAGTTGTCATTGTTGTTTCGCTGGCCTAGGCCAGGTTTGAACCCACCAGCCTCGGTGCATTGTGGCTGGTGTTGTAACCACTGTGCTACAGGCACCAAGCCAAGAAGTTGTTTATCTATGCTAAATATTTTCTTTAAACACAATTGAAATATATTTGCGCTTATCAATTTTTGTATGAAACATTTGATTTTTCTTTTCTTTTTTTTTGGAGACAAGAGTCTTACTTTGTTGCCCTTGGTAGTGTGCCATGGCGACATAGCTCACAACAACCCAAACTCTTAGGCTCAAGCGATTCTCCTGCCTCAGCCTCCAAGTAGCTGGGAACTACACTCGCTTACCACAGTGCACAGCTATTTTTAGACACGAGGTCTCACTCTTGGTCAGGCTGGTCTTGAACCTATGAGCTGAGGCAATCCTCCTGCCTCGGCCTCCCAGTGAAACATTTGATTTTTCAAGTGAAAGCATTCAGTAGTTTTGCCAGTACAAGAGCCTCAATGCCAACTTGGTTGTATATTTCAAAGGAAACACCTGGGGCAAGGAGTGATGTCTTTTGTATTGTTTTTATTTATTTTTAATTTCAAAATATTAAGGAGGTACAAATGTTTTTCTTACATGGACAGTTTTTGTAATGCTTGAGTTGGAGAGGTAAGTGTGCGCATCACCCAACCAAATAGTGCTCACTGTACCCAGAAGGTAGATTTTTGCTCATCCTCTCCTCCCTGCTTGATTTCTAAGGACTTTTACATCCCTCTGTGTAGACCTGTGCCCTTTGGTTAGTTACAATTTACTAGAGAGCACATGTAGTGTTTGTTTTTCCATTCTTAAGTTACTTCCCTGAGGATGATGGTCTCCAGTTTCATCCAATTTGCACAAAAGGCCTTAATTCATCCTTTTAATGGCTGAGTAGTACTCCCTGTGCCAGCTGTATCACATTGAGAAGTTATTTGACCTTAGCCACAGAGTTCTTATGTACAAAATGCAAATAATTAACTGTTTCACAAGGTAATGCCAATGAAATTATGAGCACAAAGCATGTGTAAACTGTAAATTACCATGTAAATATTAGCTATGATTATAGCTTCATCTACCATTACATCACAAAAACATCATGGACTATGGGGAGCCCATTTTTTTTTCTCCACATGTAATCCTCTGTCACACAAGCAGTGGAGACTTTCTCCATTTGCTTCTTTGTCTTTAAATTTCCCATTTTTTTTATTGTGGTCTGTAACACAGATTTGACTATCTTAACTATTGGTGTTCAGTTCAGTGGTATTAAGCACATTCATTTTGTAGTGCAACTGTCACTACCATTCCAGAAATCTTTCCATCTTGCAAAACTGATACTCTACTTATAAAATAGTACCTCCCCATTCTCCCCTCCCTGCTTCCTTGAATCTTAAGGTAATTTAGAATTCGAATGCTGCTCCCACCTTATCCCTAACACAAAATTCATTGCCAACTAGAAATGTAATAGTGGTAATCTCAGTTCCATCTGCTACTCCGTTGGTTTTGGTCCTGGCAAGATAAACAGAAGATATGGTGAAGAAATACTGTAATGTAAAATTTGCATAAGAGAAATTTGCAATTCAGTTATATGTAGTAAGTCAATCTTAGTATTTTGCAAACTTTTGGACATAATGATTCTTCTGGAAATATATTCTAGGAAATAATTGGGGGTGTACACAAGGAGTTATCTGATAATAGCTAAAAAATGTAAATAGTCTCCTAAATTCTCATCAACAGCAGATCAGTTTAATAACTGGTGGTGCATACAGTGAATAGTACATAACCAACAAATATGTTATCATAGATTATTTAAAAATATGGCATGTGGTTATGCTATAGTAATTAAGGTAAAAAAATTATAAAGCAGTATGTGTACTGTTTGGATATCACCTAATTGATATTATGCCAAATAAGTAATAAAAATAACACATATGTTTGTATGTGTGTGTATACATCTATACCTATATGTGTGTGTGTGTGTGTATGCATATCCATGAAAAGGCCAGAAGGTATACAGTAAAATGTTAATGGCAATTAACATTCTGGATGGCAGAATTATTAGTGATTTTATTTTCTTCTTTGCAATTTTTTCAATGAGCATACATTACTTTTATAATGAAGGACAACATTTAATTAAATAAAAACTCAGGCATAGGCCACCTCTACAGCAAACCCTGCAATGAACTCTGAAGTGTTTCAGCCATGAACACTTGAGTAATTGGAAATGGGGAGGCCCATAAAAAGCAGTCACGGTGGGGGGGCTAGTCTTTGAATGAAAAACGCAAAGAGCTTGTTCAGATCACATCAACTTTCACATTACTAGTACAATTAAAGCAAGTCATTCAGCCAGGCAACATGCCACTCACCCTGTGACACACACGTCACAGCTGTCTGCATGCTGTCTCCACCCTGCTCAATTTTCACAGTTTTTAATATGAATATCAACTCTCTTTTTCATAAACCTAACCTATAAATGCCATGACCGCTCTGAGGGATTTCCCCAGGTTTCATTTTAGGCTCCACAAGAAAGGAAGTAAAAGAGACTTTTCTTTTGTAAAGTGATTCTATAATTCTGTCCAATATCCATCATTTTCAAGGCCAAGTAATCATATTTAATAGATCCTAAATTACATTCTGTCAGGCAAGGATTCCCTTGATGATATTAACCAGAGCACAGGACTGACAGTCAGAGGCCTGAGAGTAAGATATTGTTCTACATGGGGCTTACAAGCTTTGCTGCGCAGGGGTCGACCCCGCTAAGCCTGGAGTGGTGGTGTGGGATCTGTGCCTTCCCCGACTTACCCACAAACCACCCCCTGATTTCCTGTCCTAAAATCACTTTCAAAATTAAATAACTTGGCACACTTTTGACCCTTTCCTTTGAGGAAATTGCCATCGTGAATTTATTATGTAATATTTTTACAGTACTGCTCCAGCAAGACAGTGAGTGAGGTGTGTGAGAATCTACCCACGCTATCTCCACTCCAGCCCCTTGTAGGAAAACTGAAAGAGGAAAGCTGAATGAGGGGAGAAGGCTGGAGCAATGCCATGGTGGCCTGTTCCTCTGAGTGTTGCAGAGTATCAGTGTGAGGATCTTTTCCTGACAGGAAAGATTGTAAGGTCCTAATGCCAGACACTGAGGACAGGGACAGATTTTCCTTTGCAAAAAGGAGGACATGTCAGACCAAATCTTCATTCGAAGGGAAGTTCCTGTTGATCCTTTTTAGAGCATCCCTATGAGAATGGCTTTGTTTGTGGATTTTATATCTCAAAGGGATTAAAGAATAAGAAGATATTGAAATAAGAATTTTTTCCCAAATTAAATAAAGTTTAAATTTTTTTGTTTTCATTTTTGTTTTGTTTTGTTTTTTTGAGACAGAGTCTCACTCTGTCACCCTGGGTAGAGTGCCATGGTGGCATCACAGCAACCTCTAATTTTTGGGCTTTAGCAATCATTTTGCCTCAGCCTCCCCAGTAGCTGGGACTACAGGCACCTGCCACTATGCCCAGCAAGATTTTGTATTTTCAGTAGAAATGGGTTCTTCTGCTCAGGCTGGTCTTGAACTCCTGAGTTCAAGCAGTCACACCCACCTCAACCTCCCAGTGTGGTAGGATTACAGGCATAAAGCACCACTGAGCTCTGGCTACGTGCCTAACACTTACTGGTACTGTATATACATGGGTCATTATGAAAATTTTGAGATACCAAAAAAATCAAAAAATGTAAAATCCGCATAGATGGAAACAAATTAAGTCTTCCGCCAGCAACACCAATAAACCAAACAAGAATCAGAAGGGACCTTGTTGACTGTGTTTCTTAAAAGTAAAACAATGGACTGTAACATAGTCTGTCTCAAAACTTTTGGAGTGACCCATGTTTATGAACTTTTTTCTTTCTTATGAAGGCTCTGTAACCTACAGATATACTTATCCCAGTTTTAGAGATGATGCTTATAAGACAGCCACTTCCTTCTCATTTATAAAATTTTGGGATGGCTTGGGCTCCAATAATCTGGGCCGCTCTTGATTTTATGATAACTTACCTCACCACAGAGAATTGGTTGTCAGTGTTCTGGGAAAAATAATCCCACTCAGTTGGGAGTTTTATGCATCTTGAAATTCTTGTCTACAGAAAAATTACTAAAATACACACGTGTAGCTGGGCACAGTGGCTCACACCTGTAATCCCAGCACTTGGGAGGCTGAGGCAGGTGGATTGCCTGAGCTCACAGGTTTGAGACCAGCCTGAGCCAGAGTGAGACCCTGTCTCTAAAAATAGCCGGGCAAGTGGGCAGTGCCTATGTCTCAAAGGAGTAGGGCACCATTCTCATATGCTGGAAGTGGCAGTAGTAGCAGGTTCAAATCCAGCCCCAGCCAAATGCAAAAAAAAAAAATAGCCAGGCATTGTGGCAGACGCCTGTATACAGTCCCAGGTCCCCTCTGGAGGCTGAGGCAAAAGAATCGCTTAAACCCAAGAGTTTGAGGTGCTGTGAGCTAAGATGTCATAGCACTCTACCAAGGGTGATAAAGTGAGACTCTGTCTAAAATAAATAAAAAATAAAATACAATAAAATAAAATGCCCAAGTGTAGAGTGAGGAGGAGAGGATGATGGGGGCGGATGTTTAACATTTTGGAACAAGTATAGGATGATGATGAGCCTAAAGCAGCAGCAGCAGGAGAATAAAAATACGTGACCATTGTCAAGATAATTTATTTTATAATTTGGGGCAAATATACTTTACATGCAGGGACAAATTTTGTCTCCTTTCTGGTCAATTCTTATTCCTTTTTTTTTAAACTTCTCTTCCTTCTGTTTTAAGTCTCTGGGTTTCTGTGTCTTTCTCATGCTCTTCTTTCCCAATTCTTTTATTTTTACTCACATTTCTATTTTACTACCACTCTTTCTCTTATCCCTTCATTTTTTTCCTACACCTAAGAAAAAGTGAAATACAATGAATCCAGCTTCTATGCCGTCCCTTTAAGTGCAATAAAACACAGGTGCAAAAACTGAAGGACGGCCTCGGCTGGTTTCGTGATGATTGCCTCCATCTTTCATCACCATTAACTCCTCTTGCTCTCTCTTCTTCTCTACTTCCTCCTTTCCAATAAGTCACTTCCTTCTTTTCAATAAATCACCAAGGCTAAGATTTAAGAGCACTTTACCATATTCTGATACACTACAGTAGTTTAATTTTCATATCAGTCTAACCCAAATTGGTTTCTCATTGACAGAGCTCAGCTGACACCTCTTTGCCCGCTGAGTTCGCCGAGTGGAAAATGTCAGTAAAACTTGTATTATCATTTATTTCCACTGTGGAAATATTAAGCAAGCTGGAATGTGGTGATTTCTTTAAATATTTTTTTATCATAACACAATTATTAGAATAACGGAAAATTCACAGTTTCCTTGGGAATGAGCTCAGGTTTCAAAGACAGTCATTATTTAAAATCTGACCATCAGGTCTCCAGTGAACTTCCATAATTTATTTTCCCCTGGACCCGCTGATACACTACTTACCTTCTTCTCAGTGCTACTGTTATTTCTTAGAAAAGAGTTAGCACTCTTTTTATCTTTTAATGGGGGTTATTTTTAAATGAGTTTCTCCATTTTTAACTCCATTGAATAAACAATGACAGCCACTTGTATTTGTCTCACATTTTCTATTTTCTAGAGAACTTTCACAGCATTATCTATTTAATCCTCATTAGAACACCAGACACCCGCCAGGCACCGTGATAGGCATTGTGGTTTAGATGAAAACATTGCACCGCCCCTTGCTGGACAAGCTGGGAGACACTCTGGGAACATGTGAAATAATTCCAGACAGAATATGTATTATGAGTGTCAGCAATCATACTGCCACCAGGAAACTGGGTACCAAATTATTAAGCATATTGTCCTTTGATAGTATTTATCACATATTTTAATTTGGCATATTGATTCAGTCAGCTTCTACTAGGTTAAGGAAAAGAGCTGATGTCTTACTGATCTCTGTCTTCCCAGCATCAAACACAGGGCCTTGAACAGTATAGCCAGTTACTCTTCAATGAATTAATGAATGAAATGGACACAAAGTAGAATCCTCTATACAACAGAGAAAATAAATGAATTGGTTTTGGTCAACATAAGTATTGTCTTTGTGCTAATACAAAGCCAGTATACACACTAGGAGGCCCCATTACTTTCCAATGTTGTATGGATATGAAATTGTGATGGTCAAGGTCAGACGCCTAAGAAGGATCAAATTCCCACATTTGCTATCACTTTGAGGATGAGATCTTTCAGATGTTTGCCTACCACCATCCTAACTATATTTGATTGCCTATTTGGGGGGCCAATGGAAAACTATTTGACATAAAACGGAGGAAAACATGGACTCTTTTTTGGTTGTTGTTGTTGAGACAGAGTCTCTCTTTATTGCCCTTAGTAGAGTGCTGTGGCCTCACAGCTCACAGCAACCTCCAACTCCTGGGCTTAAGCGATTCTCTTGCCTCAGCCTCCCGAGTAGCTGGGACTACAGGCGCCCACCACAACGCCCGGCTATTTTTTGGTTGCAGTTCGGCCGGAGTCGGGTTTGAACTCGCCACCCTTGGTATATGGGGCCGGTATCCTACTCACTGAGCCTCAGGCGCCGCCTGAAAACATGGACTTTTAAGTTTTCTTTCTCACATGTACCCAGCAGCAAAAGTATCTGGTCAGATTTCTAACCTGGCTTGATTTTTCACATTCCTTCTTTTCCTTTGCGCTTTGCTGTATCACCTCTGGAGAAGTGCTGGACTTTCTGGAGGTTTACTTATACAAACACTGAAAGCAAGATGACAGAGCTGTGCTCTTTGGGGAAGACTGGCTGAAAAACTCTTTCATCTGATGCCCTTTTTTCCAGACAGGTTAGAAGAGCACCTTTTAATGCCAATGCCAACAACTTTGTTCATGACACATCAATTTAGACACAATGTTTATTTCTATTCCTCTGGTTCTGGCAGCTGGGCTCCTTACCCCCCATCCCCACCTCTTGGCTTTGGGGGTTCAGGGGTAAGGATGGACGTGGGCCTTAATCAGAGGGGTTGATAAGGAGCCCCAGGCCATCTCTGAGTTGATCTTATTGTCTTTACTAGGATGAGCTTTAATTATTTTCCCCTTGTTTTGGGGTGGCTGGGTTTTCCTTGGGGAAGCTGACCTGTTGCTGGGTCTCCCTGTAGCTGGCTGTGTGCCTAGTCCCTCCCACAGAGCCCTCTGCTAGTGGCCTGCTCTGTGCCCACCTCGGTGGACACCTGCTCCCTCCTTCTCAGGAGTCTGCCCTGTGTCTTCCTTGTTCTTTCCCCTTTGGCTGATGTTTGGTTTTAGCCCCACTTCTTAGACTGACACCTCCTGCCTTAAAACAACCGTCCTCTGGTTAACATTTCTGGTGTGGATCTCTGACTCTCCCCACACTCTGAAAGGCTTAATTTTTCCCACCTGGTTTTACCTGTCTCGGTTTTTCCGGATGCTCCACTCAAATTTTTTTTTTTTTTTTGAGACAGAGTCTCACTATGTCGCCCTCAGTAGAGTGCTGTGGTGTCATAGCTCACAGCAATCTGAAACTCTTGAGCTCAAGCAATTCTCTTGCTTCAGCTTCCCAAGAAGCTGGGACTACAGGCATCCACCACAATGCCTGGCTATTTTTTGTTGCGGTTGTCATTGTCAGTTAGCTGGTTAGGCCACCTTCAGTGTATGTGGCTGGCGCCATAACCACTGTGCTATAGGTACTGAGCCTGTAGAAGGATTTTCTATAGCTCTTGTTTCTTACCAGACTCTCCCCATGCAAGTATACGTTCCTTGGCTGATGGTAGAACATAGGAAAGGAGAGGAGGTGAGTGGCAGCTCACCTCTTCCCGTCTCTTGCTTGCCCATCACCGGCCACTGTGCTCTGTTGCAGTTTCCCCTGTACACGAGCATCACCCTTCATACACAGACCACATTGATCAAGGTCCCACAGAAAACAGAAGACATGCTCAGAAGAGGGTTATTCACAGACTGTAACAAAGAGGCTATTTATAAGGGTGTAGGCAAGTTTAAGGGAAACAAAGAGTGGTGAAGTACCCCAGGGCTGGCAACAGCTGGGAGTCTTCACAAGCCCTGGGTTTGAAGGGGCAGAGTGAGGGAAGGGCTATCAGAAAGCTGAGAGACAGCTGCAGCTGTTGGAAAACACCGCATGGTGGGGGCTGTGGCCTTTTCCAGAGGGAGAGACCCACTGCCAAGCCTTGGTGAGGCAGGGAGAGGCCTCTAGCATCACACTGCCTCCACCTCTCACCCTCACATCTCCTGCCCATCACCCATTTTCTGAATCCACCCAGAAGACAGAGGGGAAGGGTGCTGGGAGATGCAGGGAGCAGAGGGCAGCCTCTCCGGGCACCAAGGAGGCTGAGAAGGCGGACCGGCCTCTGGAGGGGTGATGCATAAGATACTTGGTACACTGGGGAATGGTCCTCAGCTGAGGTTACCTCTTTACACAAGAAAGAGGGTTCACTGTAATGAGTGGAATATTGTCAATTAAGTTTGTTAGAAGCCTATATAGCCATTTCCCCCTCCTCTGTAAATAGACATTTTTCTAAATGGTCAAATTATAAGGTAGGTGGATGTTGCCCTCCAGCCCTAGAGGCTTCCTGGCTGTGTGGCTTGCAGATTGGTCCCAGCGCACTGCAGCCTTTAGCACCTTGATCTGACAGAAGCTTCTATGGTAGATGCACTGATGACAAAACTCCAGGGTTTTTTTTGATGCCTTTTTTGGTTATAAACTTTTTTAGCAGTTGATAGCAAATCACATACCAACTTCCCCTCTATTCTCTCTCTTTTTTTTTTTAATGAGACTCATCTAGTCCATTGGGAGTACCTAGGAGGATATTCCCCTCCTTTCCCATCCCAACACACACACACACACACACGGACACACACAGTCACATACACACGCAGTCTCCCTCTCTCTTGTCTTTCTCTCTCATACATATTCCTTGTAGAGAATTTGAAAACAGGGCTTTTCAATCTTGGGAGACAGAAAATGACTCCCTGGATGGGAAACTGAGATACTGCTGAGCTGAGTGGCCAGCGGTTCACCTTAGATTCCCCTTCGAAGCTTGTGCAGTTTCATGGCGACTCAGCATTTCTTCTGGAGATAATTCAGTAAACTCCATATACACCAGCTGCACAGGGCCAGAGTAATATCCTCTAAGCTTCAGATACAAGCTCTTAAACTAATATGAAAGGTAGCATGGAAGGCAAAGGGCATTAGTATTTTTTATGCATACAATTCTTTAATTCTTTGCCAAATGGTATTTTCAGATTTCTCTAAAGGAAAGGCCTTTACAGTGTGACACAGTTTCTTGTCACAGCTGCTGTAAAGGAGCCGTAGCAGGGCTGCCAGCCCTCCCGCAGACATCTGTTTCTGTGAGGGAAACCTGAGCTGGGTGGTTGCCAGTCCATGCTGGGACACACATGATGAGCTTCAGAGAGAGCACAAGGACCGCAGGGCGGGGTGGGTTTAACACCAACACTGACCCCTGGACAGGGGCACAATGAGAAGTGCTTTGCAAATTGCTCCTGCCCTTCCTTGCAGAGCAGAGAGCTTTGAAAGGCCACCTGGCCAGGCCGAGCCTCATGGAAGGTTCTCACTGTGTGAAACCAGAGAGTTCTAGACTGTGTGCTAAGCAGCGTGTTTCCTGTGGCTCTGAAGGCTGTTTTTTGCATTCTTGGTTTATGGGGTTTGGTCCTCTTACCAAGGTTTGGCTGGAACTTCCCAGTCTTAGCACTGGATGTCTCATGTCCTGGGGACTCCCCCTCTTGGTCACCTATTTAGAATCTTTAGAATCTTATGACACTATGAGATGTGGGGGAAGGCGAGGAGTGTGGGCATTGTTACCGGATGACGAGGGTCTGTCTGCCTGTTGCTGTCGGCCAATATGCAGACACAGGGATACATCCAGCTAAATTGTTAGAAGGCTGGAATTCTGGAGAACAGTGAGAGTAGCCTCTCTAAGACTGTTTGGTTCTTCCATTTCCATCATTACAGTTTTATACATTTAAGTTCAAAGTGAAGACCATGTTAACCCTTATCTTAAACAGTAATCGGCAGAATCCATGACTCATAAACAGTTAACAACATTCTAATTTAAAAGTTAATCTCCTAAATCAATCCACCTAAACTACTCTAGATAGGCATCTTTAGGGTGGGAGCTAAATTTATAAAACAGGAAGAATGGGAAATGGGGTAAAGGTCAGGCAGGACCTACACCCACTGGACCGGCTGTGTCTGCCCAGCCGGACAGACTCCCTCCTGATCTCACTGTGACATATCTGACAGTCAGACCCACAGAGGCCAGAACCCCACTTGGAGTGTGGATGTGATATCACATCCCTCTTCGCCAGGTTCTAAAGGCTCCCCAGACTGGGTGCACTTCTGTGCCACTGAGTACTTTGGATCGTGGTAGACTAGCTGAGTGTAAATGTTGTAAATCATCTCAGAACTTTTGGTAGATTATAAAGCACTACGCTAACATCATTCTTCTGGTTGCATCGGGTTTTCTTCTTTAACAACCCTTGGCCTTGAGCATGTGTGGATCTCTTGACTTTGGAAAAGAGAAGGATCATATAAATATTATTAATTTAATATGTTGAATAATTTAAGACATTGAAAATAATATGCTGTTTCTCATACATCTACTGAACTTTGTGCTACGTACTTTATATATCACTTTTATGATTTTTTTTTAGATAGAGTCTTTGTCACTCTTGGTAGAGTTCCATGGCATCATAGCTCACAGCAACCTCAAACTTCTGGGTTTAAGCAATTCTCTTGCCTCAGCCTCCCAAGTAGCTGGGACTACAGGTGCTTGCCACAATGCCCAGCTATTTTTAGAGACGAAGTCTTGCTCTGGCTCAGGCTAGTCTTGAACCTGTGAGCTCAGGCAACCACCCGCCTCGGCCTCCCAGGGGCTGGGATTTCAGGCATGAGCCACCACGCCTGGTCTATATATGTACCACTTTTTTTTGAAACAGAATCTTACTATGTCACCCTCATTAGAATGCTAGGGCGTCACAGCTCGTAGCAACCTCCAGCTCTTGGGCTTGTGATTCTCTTGCCTCAGCCTCCTATGTAGCTGAGGCATGTCATGATGCCCAGCTATTTTTTGTTACAGTTGTTGTTGTTTTAGCTGGCCCAGGCCAGGTTCAAACCTGCCAGCCTGGGTGTATGTGGCTGGTGCCGTAACCACCATGCTAGAGGCACCAAGCCTGTATCACTTTTAATTGTTCAAAAAAGACTGTAAAGGGGTGGGCATGGTGGCTCATGCCTGTAATCTTAGTACTCTGGGAGGCCAGGCATGTGGATTGCCTGAGTCAGGAGTTTGGGACTAGTCTGAGCAAGATGGAGACCCCTGTCTCTTCTGAAATAGAAGAACTAGCTGAGTGTGGTGGTGAGTGCCTGTAGTCCCAGGGACTTGGGAGGCTGAGGCAAGAGAATCGATAAAGCCCATGAATTTGAGGTTGCTGTGAGCTGTAATGCCACAGCACTCTACCCAGGGTGATAGAGTGAGATTCTGTCTCAAAAAAAAAAAAAAAAAAAGCTTATAATTTTTTATTTTTTGCAGTTTTTTGCCGGATTTGAACCCGCCACCTCCAACATATGGGGCCAGCACCCCACTCCTTTGAGCCACAGGTGCTGCCCAGAGCTTATGAATATTTTTCTTGGCAACTAAGTTTCCAGATAATGTCAACGAAATTATTATATAGACATGATAAAAATAATTTCCTGAATTGCTATTTATATGTAAAACTTATCCCTATATAATTTTTTTATTTAATTTTTAATGATTTCTGATTAAGTTAAAAAATTTTTCCAGGGCATTCATCTTTTACTTCCCATTGAGTTCAAGGTATTTTTTTTTTGTTTGTTTGTTTTGCAATTTTTGGTCGGGGCCGGCGCCCTACTCCTTTGAGCCACAGATGCCACCATTCGATGTATTTTTTAAAATGAAGAACTGAAGTTTGCTTCTTACTAACTTAGACTTCACCTATTGGAATCATTAAAGTTCATAGGTTATCTATGAAGTATTTGACACA
Source organism: Galagoides demidoff (assembly GCA_963574575.1). Lineage (NCBI taxonomy): Eukaryota > Metazoa > Chordata > Mammalia > Primates > Galagidae > Galagoides > Galagoides demidoff. The sequence continues at coordinate 24,061 of CAUYQV010118482.1, forward strand.
GCAATGAAATCATGATAATAAACCAGTTTCCATTTATCAAGATACGTTGTTGACTGAAAGCATTTCAAGTCCATGTCTAAGGCACAATTTGTTCACAGAAAGAATCTGAAAGAAGATCTTTTACTCTACAATAGCAGCTCAATTTGAATTACATTGTCTAAAGAAGAAATATCTTCCCATTAGTTAAAGTGCTCAGAGCAGGGAGGCTGAAGCAAGAGGATAGCTTGAGTCTAGCAGTTTGAGGTTGCTGTGAGCTATGATGCTGTGACACTCTAGCCTGGGACAATAGAATGAGACTTTTCTCAAAAAAGAATAAAAAGTAGTGTGCAGAGTGTTCAAATAAACCAATTTTCCATATATTTGAGAGCTCATATATATGCATTTTGTATTTTTCTTTTTTGAGACAGAGTCTCACTGTGTCACCCTCAGTAGTGTGCTGTGCTGTCATACAGCAACCTCCAGCTCTTGGGCTTAAGAGATTCTCTTACCTCAGCCTCCCAAGGACTATAGGACTACAGGTCCTTGCCACAATGCCCAGCTATTTTTTGTTGCAGTTGTCATTGTTGTTTAGCTGGCCTGGGCCAGGTTTGAACCCGCCACCCTCAGTGTATGTGGCTGGCGCCATGACCACTGTGCTATGGGTGCCGAGCCACATTTTATATTTTTCAATGACATTTCTTAGCCACATGAAGTAGTTAAAAAATAATGTAGTCTTTCTTCCTAAATGTTGTTAAGAAAACTTCTTAAACAAATGGATGGGAAACCTGAGTCCAGACTTTATTTCAAACTAGCCACAAGGGATGAGACCTTTCAGTGTGTCAGTTCAAAATTCCGTTTGTGGATTTTATAGCAAAAGTCAATGGTTAATCATCATTAAACTGAATACAAGAAAAAATAATGTCTAGTTAAAGACTGTTAAGCTGGCCATTCAGCTGGGTAGGTAACCCTGGCTTCCCAGAAGTCTTTAATCTCATTTAGGTCTATCAGAAAAGTGCTCAAGCATTTTAACAGCAATGCCAATTATTTCCCAGAGGAGACTGTGAATTATATCACATAAGGAAGTTCTGCCACTAGACAAGGTTTAGAACAATTTTTTTTTCTCAATGTGAATATAACTTTTGTGCCAAAAAATTATCATCAGTTTTTTCTTCTAAAATAATTTTTCTTACTGTTTGATTTAAGGTAGCTAGCCCTTTTGGAATAAAGCTATCAAATATTCCTTATGTTAGAAGAATGTTGCAAGATTGAAGAAACAGGATAATTAGACATATGCAACACTTCTGAGAAATAGTAAGACTGCATTATGGAAATAGTACTAAAGTAAGCTGCAAATGTGATTTTGAAACAAGCCAGCAGTGTCTAGCTCTATCTATCAATTTGTAAGAAATACATGGTAAACTACACCACAGATGGGTGGTGAGGAGTATCCATACCATGTGAAATTTTGCAGGATCCAAAACACCTGGTTTCTTCAACAAATTGTAAGGGGTAGGGAGAGAGGGAGAGATGGGGTTGGGACAAGGGAAGCTATTTTAAAAGAACATTTAGGCTGGGTGCGGTGGCTCATGCCTGTAATCCCAGCACTTGGGAGGCTGAGGTTGGTGGATTGCCTGAGCTCACAAGTTCAAGACAGACCTGAGCAAGAGCGAGACCTGTCTCTAAAAATAGTCAGGCATTGTGGTGGGAGCCTGTAGTCCCAGCTACTTGGGAGCCTGAGGCAAAAGAATCTCTTGAACCCAAGAGTTCGAGGTTGCAAGTGAGCTAAGATGCCGTGGCACTCTACCCAGGCTGGCAGGTTTGAACCCAGCCCAGGCCTGCTAAACAACAATGACAACCACAACAACAACAAAATAGCCAGGTGTTGTGGTGGGCACTTGTAGTCCCAGCTACTTGCTTAAGCCCAAGAGTTTGAGGTTGCTGTGAGCTGTGACAGCACAGCACTCTACCGAGGGCGACATAGTGAGACTCTGTCATAAATGAATAAAGAAATAAATAATAAATTCAAAAAACAAAAGATTTACCAATCAATTAACAACATGTGGAACTTTTTTGATCTCTATTAAAACACAGATATCATAAAATAAAATTATACCATTCATAAGGCAGTTGAAAATTTGAATTCTTGTTGGCTATTTAACACTAATAAATTATTATTAATTTGTAAATTGTAATAATGGTATTGAGTTTATATGTAAAAAAATCAACTATATTCTTTAGAGATACACAGTGAAACATTCACAAATGAAATTTATCTCCCAGACATCATGTAAGAGGAAGGGAAGTGGGTGGGGAGAGAGATACTATATGACCAGGCTGAATTGATAATGGCTAAACCTGAGTGATGGGCATTTGGAACTTCTTTGTACAAGTCTTACTTTTGCTTATGTTATAAACGCTCTCTAATAGAAGGTTTGAATAAAATGACATCAGCAAGATTGGTTCTCTAAGCTGTTGGTGCTTTTGTTGCTGTCCTGGGCCAACTCCTATTCCAGAGCCCATGGCCAATGCACAAAAAGCAGGGTGGGGACCAGGAATGCCAGCTACGGCACATGCGGGTCAGGCCCCAGGACCACGTAAGGGGAAACTCAGAACATAACGTGATGGGAGGAGAAGGTCCCTGCTAGACACGAAGAAGAGGCTGTCACTCTGGAGTCTTGTAATACTCATCTATTTTTTGGAGACTGTACAACTTGATGGAGTTCATTTGGTTCTGGATAGAGAGGAAGGAAGCAAGTGAGAATGAATATGGTCCAAGAGACAGAGCTGTTCTTCCATGGTTGAAAAGTACTAAGCCTCTTCTGGGACGTAGTTAATATTCCTAATGAACACTTATAGATGCTACTGAGATGAGGAACTCTTCTGGAAAAATTTTTAATCACAGTCTTCATCTAGACTTTTTTTTTGTCTCACTCAGTTGCCCTGGGTAGAGTGCCGAGGAGTCATAGCTCACAGCAACCTCAGTTTCCTGGGCTCAAGTGATCCTCTTGCCTCAGACTCCCAAGTAGCTGGGACTACAGGCGCCCACCACAATGCCCAGCTAATTCTTCTATTTTTTTTTAGTAGAGACAGGATCTCATTCTTGCCCAGGCTGGTCTCCAACTCCTGAACTCAAGGATTCCTCCCGCCTCGGCCTCACAGAGCGCCGGGATCACAGGCGTGAGCCGCCACACCTGGCCCAGACTTCTGTTGATCCTTCTTCCCTTTGTTTTCTTCCTTGTAGTATCTCCTTCATCCTCTGCATGGCCCCTTCTTCCTCTTATCATCCTTTTGGCTTTTCTTTTTCTTCTTCGTTTCTCCCAAGAAAGAATTCTTTGGTCTGATTTGCTCAGAGGTCTGTGTCCTTGCAGCAAGCTTGAAATTAAATTCTTGACATTTCTTGTCAGTAATCTGTCTGAGAACTTGCTTCCTTCAACTTTTTTATCATACAGAAAGAACCAAATTGTTTACTGGCATGAGATAAATAGTAGGAATTGCGGGGTTTTCGACCAGCAGCACGAGATAAGGCAGTTGGAAACCTGGAAGAGGTAGTGGTGAAACAAGGATATACAGGAGGAGGCCAGCCGAGGCCAGCGCTGGACACTGGAGGGACGCAGCATAGAGCAATTCCCAGAGCTGACACTGAACTAGATTTTCTTTCCTGACCTTGTTGTTGTTCCTTTCCTCTCTCATTTTAGTCAACAACAAGGCCATTCTTCTGGTTGTGCACATCAAAAACCTGGGTTCTACCCTTGTTTCCTCTCATTCTTTTACATCCACCTTTGATTCATCTGCCAATCCTGTTGGTAGAACTTCAATATATTTCATAACCCAGTGTCTCCTCACCCCCACCACAGCTGGGCCAGCGGTTCCAGCCACCAGTTCTAACCTGGGTTGTTGTCTGACTTTCCAGATTCATCTTCCAGCTTCTACCTCTGCTTATTTCATTCTCCTCTCAAGAACCAGATGATCCTCCCAAAATAGAAGTTAGGTTATATCGCTCCTCTACTCCAGAGCCTGCACTAGCTTCTCAGCGTCTCCCTGGCCTACTGTCCTGTACAACCCGCTTGTCACCTAACCCTGACCCTTTACCCCTCGGATCACACCTTGGCTCTCCTACCACTCAGCTCACACTGACTTCCTGCTGCTGTTCCGGGTGCTGGGCGCTGCTGCTCCCTCTGCCGGGGTCGCCCTTCCCCCCGCCCTGACTAAGGCTCTCTCTATTGTCTCCTCCATGACTTAACTCAGCATCCAGGGCTTGTCTGGCAAGCCCTCTTGGAGCTTCAATTTAAACAATCAAACTCTCCCGCCAGCATTCTGCATCCCTCTCTCTGGTTTGTTTTTCTGTGTGTTCTTATTTTCACACGACGCACTATATAGTCTTTTACAGTAAATACAGTACGGTATTTACTGTCTGAGGGTTCCCCCGGGAACGCAAGCTCCATGGGGACAGAGATTTTTGTCTCTTTTGATAGCTGCTAAATCCTAAAAGCCTAAACAGGGCCTAATCTGTGCTAGGTGCTCAATAAATATTTGTTCAATGAAGAGATGAGTTCCCCAAACTACCGTGACCTGGCATTTACAGGGTGAGTAGTGCTTTGGGTGAATGAAGCCAAGCAACCCAGTGCAGGGGAGACAGACACTGGTTCTAAGCCATGAGATAATAAGGCAATAATACCAAGAACTGAGCAGGCATAGATAATTCAAGTGGGAGACACATGGGAAGCCTCAGGAGGCCAATCTGATCTTTCCACAATAGCCAGCGCCATTTTATTTGGGTATTAAAATAGGGCACTCATAGAAGGTTGTAAATACTTGGGAACACATAGTTACTTTAAAAGATTTTGAAATTACATTTTAAAAAAGACATATTTTCTAATTCTGGACATTTATGCATCTGTTATTTTTCAGTTTGTTTCTCAGAAAAAGGTTTAAATATTTGAAGTTAGACATCTGGCAAGCCTGGCAACTAGCTTAAACAGGGCAGAAACAATCAGAGCTCTATTCCAGATCTGCCCAGCGTAATACACAGCCTCTGATGCTGCAGCTGTTGGGGAGAGGGTGGGACTGGGCAGCGTGGGGGTGTACCCTGTACACTGGCCTACTTCTCTGGGGGTTCTGAGAGTGGATGGAGTGGGGGAGGGGCAAGTGTACGAGTGTGTGGTGTGGGGCTGTGCCCTGTACACTGGCCACTTCTCTGGGGGTTCTGAGAGTAGATGGGGTGGGGGAGGGGAGAGCATAGGAGTGGGTGGCGTGGGGCTGTGCCCTGTACACTGGCCACTTCTCTGGGGGTTCTGAGAGTGGATAGAGCTTAGGGGGATGAGGGTGGGAGTGGGCAGTGTCCGGCTGTGCCCTGTAGGCTGGCCACTTCTCTGGGGGTTCTGAGAGTGGATGGAATGTGGGGGTGGGAGTGGGCAGCATGGGGTGTGCCCTGTGCACTGGCCACTTCTCTGGGGGTTCTGAGGGTGGGTGGAGCACCGGGGGAGATGGAGGAGGCTGTGGCCGGAGTGCAGGACATCCCTAAACTAAGGCATATTTCTGTGTTGGCCCAGCTGGCCTGCAGTAACCAGACAACAGCAGGCCCCATAGACAGAAGTGGTTATTTTAGTTTGCACTAAGAAAAGGAAAACAACTTAAGTGGGAAAGAAAGGCAGCTGTCACACATGAGCAGTCTGTCCCTGCCCACCTGCCACCCTCTTTTGTTCATCTCCCTGTGGTCAAGGGAGATTGGTCAGGCCCTGCCCTGTCTCCTCTTCCCATCATCTTTTCAACCCCAGGTTGTAAGGTTTGAGACTATTACCCATTCCCACTGCCCCACACACCTTGGTCTTTCCTTGATGTTCATTTTTGTCTTGTATAAAAATATTGAGGCCGGGAGGCACCGGTAGCTCAGTGGGTAGGGCGATGGCCACATGCACTGAGGCTGGCAGGTTCAAACCTGGCCCAGGCCAGCTTAAAAAACAATGACAAATGCAACAAAAAAATAGCCAGCCATTGTGGCAGGTGCCTGAGTCCCAGTTTCTTGGGAAGCTGAGGCAAGAGAATCACTTGAGCTCAAGAATTTGAGGTTGCTGTGAGCTGTGACACCATAGCGCTCTACCCAGGGTGAGAGCTTGAGACTCTGTCTCAAAAAAAAAAAAAATGAAGCCTATTATAAGAGGGTCCTTATCTCAATTAATGACAATGACACAGTGCAGGGGCGAGCAGAGAGAGAGAGAGAGAAAGAGGAGGGGGGTGGGGTCTGTGTGTGACACCCCTTTTGGGGGCAAGGCACAATTGTAAGAGGGACTTTACCTAACAGATGCAATCAGTGTAAAATGGTTTCTTGTACCCTCAGTGAATCCCCAACAATAATAATAAAAAAAAGGGTCCTTATCTAATAAAAGCAATCAATGTAGGGCGGTGCCTGTGGCTCAAAGGAGTAGGGTACTGGCCCCATATACTGGAGGTGGGTTCAAACCCGACCCCAGCCAAAAACTGCAAAAAAAAAAAAAAAAAAAAAAAATCAATGTAACCTGCTTCTGTGTGCCCTCAATGAATCCCCAACAATAAAAAAATAAAAAAAAAATCAAGGCCCACATTTGCTAGGGCCTCAGACCAAAGAGTGGGTGCAGAAGACCCAAGAACTAACTGGATACTCTGTGCTGTTGCTGGGAAGGCGGCGGCCACATCAGTGTAAAGTGACAGCATAGCATAGGTGGGCAGAGTTCAGTCCTCCAGGTGTCTTGCCCAGATTCTGTGATACCTTGAAGGTATCCAGGAGTGCCCATGTATCCACTGACAGTGCTGAGGGTGGTGGTGAGCAAGCCTGCCAGAGGGCTAGCCGAGGATATGGCACGTGCGTGTCCATCTGTGTCAGCCTATGTGTCTATGCAAGGCCACCTGGACAAAGAAGACAAATAGTACTTTAGTTGAGGGGAGTGATGGCGTGGAGCCCCCTTGAGATTTGCAGGTAGACCTCCTTAGGGGCTCCAGTAAGACCCACAACAAGGGGCGTCTGGCTAAGCTTAAAGAAAAAGCAGAGGCAAGGTACAGGTAGCAGAACAGCAGACCTTAGCAGGACAGCAGCACCTGGCAGAGATGAGGACCTCTAGACCAGGGAGCTAGGACATCGTGCTCGAGCCCCCAACCCCACCCATCTGGAGGTTGTAAAGTTTCAGAACATACAACCCAGTCCTACATGTATTCATGTGTTCAGATGCCATCTTGGTGAGAAGCCAGGATGAGAGGAGGATTAGAAAACTGAGAAATCACCAAATACTTTTTTTTTTTTTTTTTGAAACAGAGTCTCATTCTTTTGCATGGGTAGAATGCTGTGTAGCTCACAGCAGCTTCGAACTCTAGGGTTTGAGAGATCATTGAGGCTGCACCTGTAGTCCCAGCTACTTGGGAGGCTGAGGCAAGAGGTGAAACAGTGAGACTCTGTTTCAAAAAAAAAAAAAAAGTATTTGGAGATGGGATCCCACTCTTCCTCAGGCTGGTCTTGAACTCCTGACCTCAAGCAATCCACCTCCCTCAGCCTCCTAGAGTGCTAGGATTACAGTCCTGAGCCACCGCGCTTGGCCTGATAACCAGATTGGACCTTAAGTTATGTCCTTGCTACTTCACGGTGAAGAGTTCACAAGGAAATTTGTCCTATTTGTCCCAAACCACCAATTTTTAATTTTTACTCATCTGATAAGAAAAGTAAGTTGGAACCTAATTGGCACATGATTATACACAGTTTGCCCCTGGGTATGTGGTTCCTCTGGGTATAATCTACTCAGACATTTTAAAGCTTCTGGCCGTGCTGGTGCAGTGGAAAGAGGGTGGGGTCCTGCCTCATACAGAGCTTGGTTAGAACCTGGCTCCTCCACTGTGCTTCCTGCCTGTGGGGGCTTTGGTGAGTTACCTAACACCTCTGAGTCACAGTTGTCTGTGAATTCCTTTAACACTGCCTACTTCAGAGGGCTGTTCTGAAATTAAATGCTATCTAAATGTAGAGTGCCCAGTGTGCTGTCATCTGGTAAACGCTCAACAGATGTCAACTTGCTTCCCCTGCTGAACAACTTGTATATTGTTAAATGAGTGTACAAATTGTTTCCTAGTTAGTTTAGCCCAATCAGCTTCCAATAAATTGATATTGGTCTTTGGTGGGATAATCCAAATTAAAGTATTCACATATCAAGAAAACATACTATTTTATAATTTTAATCCAGCCCCTACTTGGACCCATAGATGGTTCCTGGTCCTGGCTAAAGATGTAGAAAACAGCTCAGTCACTGGTGCTAATGATCATTCATGAAGGGTTCTGGGCATGTAAGAGTGGTGTGTGGGTGGAGGAAGCAGTCATGAGATGCTCCTGATGTCCCCAGGGCCTCAGGATGGGAGCTCAGGAGAGCTCCAGCTTGGAGCTGCCATGTGAGGTATTTCCCATGGGAAGCTGTGCGTTTCCATGGGATGTGATTTCACCGGCATGGTGGACCTGGGCAACAACCAGCTACGTCAGAGAGGGCTGTTGCCATGCCTTGCTGTTGGGGACAAAACATTCAGCACTAGTTTCACCTGACCCAAGCTACTCGAAGCAGAAGAAACAACCACTGAAAAGGGAGGGAAACAGATTTAACAAATTATGTGTGATGTTTTAAAATGCCATATTCTACTTCATGAAAAGAGGATTCCTTAGTACTCGATAAAATGGATACAAATATATGTTCATGAGCTGATGTGCCTGACCTCTCCTAGGCTGTGTTTTATGTGGCATGAAAGGCTTGTGATGAATAATGTACCATAGGGCAGCAGGTGAACAAGGAGAGAGAGGCCCAGTCTCTTATCTGCATTCCTTTTCATTTTAAAGAGGATAAAATGAGGATTGACTTTATTTGGGATTCTATGCATTCTTCCTGACAAATGATTAAGACAGTTTGAGTGGAATATAATTTGGCTGTCACCTGCTCAAACTTTTTTTTTTTTTTTTTGAGACAGTCTCAAGCTGTCACCCTGGGTAGAGTGCCATGGTATCACAGCTCACAGCAACCTCCAACTCTTGGGCTTAAGCGATTTTCTTGCCTCAGCCTCCTAAGTAGTTGGGACTATAGGCGCCTGTCACAACGCTTGCCTATTTTTTGGTTGTAGTTGTCATTGTCGTTTGGCAGGCCCGGGCTGGATTTGAACCCGCCAGCTCTGGTATATATGGCTGGTGCCCTAGCTGCTTGAGCTACAGGTGCTGAGCCAAACTTTTTTTTTTTTTTTGAGAGACAGTCTCACTCTGTTGCCCAGGCTAGAGTGACCTGGCATCAGCCTCACTCACAGCAACCTCAGACTCCTGGGTTCAAGTGGTCTTCCTGTCTTAGCCTCCTGAGTAACTGGGACTACAGATACCCACCACAATGCTTGGCTATTTTTTTCTGTTTTTAGTAGGGACAGGGTCTTGTTCTTGCTGTGGCTGGTCTTGAACTCCTGACCTCAAGCAATCCACCCACCTTGGCCTCCCAGAATGCTAGGATTATAGGCATGAGCCACTGTGCCGGGCCCCTCAGACTTCTTGGATTTCTCCAGCCATTTTGTCTATTCTTCAGTCCACTAGAATTTAGGTTTTCCTGGTCTCCACAAGCAGCCCTGAGTGGGCTGTAAGCAAGGAGTTACGGTGCCCCTGTCTGTTCTGCCCTGCTGCTGGTCTATGGCAGATGGCAGTGATCATGCGGCGATTCCCAGGGATGGGAGGGAGACAGTGTGTGCTCTGTTATCCTCAGTACAGGATGATCTCATTCCCCTGGAGACACAAATGGAAGCTATTAACCTCAGGGAATTTTCTGGGGCAGAGGTACCTGAAGTCAGTCAGGGGAAAGAAGGAAAAAGACATGACACTTGAAAACACAGATGAAGTAATAGGATGTGAAATCAGGAAGGAGCCCTGGAGCCCTGGAGCCCAGGGAGGGCAGATCTGAGTCACGGCTTTATTTGGGATGGTCCCGGACTTGCTCTCTGTAGGGTCTCCTGAGAATAGCGAGCCATGTGTCCTGGTCTGCTCAGGATACTCCTGGTTTATGTAATTAAAACAGTAACTCCACTCATTCTTAAAAGGGTCCTGATTTGGATAATAAAGTAAAGTATATTGTCACCCTACCTTTTTAGCTTGCTAGATATTCCATCAATATCTCAGGAGGATACTATATTTGACAGTCCAGTAAACCATGAAGGATGAGAGCAGGCCTTCCAAAAGCCGTAAAGCAGAATGAGATGGAAGAAGGGGAACTGTCACTCTTGTAACGCTTGGTTTGTTACGAGGATCTCCTGGAGAGGGAAGTGGCAGGGTAAAGAGCTCAACTTTTATGTTTGATAATGTGCTTTTCAGATGTTTCCTCCTGGCCAGAAATTGTCACTATCTTAAAGAATCAGCTGGCTCGGCGCCTGTGGCTCAATCGGCTAAGGCACCAGCCACGTACACCTAAGGTGGCGGGTTCGAATCCGCAGCCCGGGCCCGCCAAACAACAATGATGGCTGCAACCAAAAAAATGGCTGGGCGTTGTGGCGGTCACCTGTGGTCCCAGCTACTTGGGAGGTGGAGGCAGGAGACTCGCTTGAGCCCAGGAGTTGGAGGTTGCTGTGAGCTGTGATGCCATAGCACTCTACCCAGGGGGATAGCTTGAGGCTCCGTCTCAAAAAAAAAAAAAAAA
>CAUYQV010118486.1:0-26935 GCA_963574575.1 Galagoides demidoff
GGTGCAGAGCCCGGTGCAGAGCATGTGCAGAGCAGGTGCAGAGCAGGTGCAGAGCCATGTGCAGAGCTGTGCAGAGCAGGTGCAGAGCCTTGTGCAGAGCCATCAGAGCAGGTACAGAGCGGGTGCAGAGCCATGTGCAGAGCAGGTGCAGAGCCCTGTGCAGAGCTGTGCAGAGCAGGTGCAGAGCAGGTGCAGAGCCATGTGCAGAGCTGTGCAGAGCAGGTGCAGAACCATGTGCAGAGCCATTAGAGCAGGTACAGAGCAGGTGCAGAGCTCTGTGCAGAGCCATCAGAGCAGGTACAGAGCCCTGTGCAGAGCCATCAGAGCAGGTACAGAGCAGGTGCAGAGCCGTCAGAGCAGGTGTGGAGCTGTGTGTGGAGCCATGAAGAACAGGTGTGGAGCCATGTGCAGAGCTGTGCAGAGCAGGTACAGAGCCATGTGCAGTGTCTGCAAGGAGGGGGATGTGGAGGTCGGCCTGTGCGTGCACTGGTGTGTCCAAGAAGCAAAGCAGACATGGGCTTTCTGTGGGCACAGACCTGGGGCCTGAGGGACAGCATGAGAGGGAGATTTTTCATCCACTCTGCCCAAAGGGGGCACCTTCCAAGTCCTTCATGGGGACCTGAAACTGTGAGTAGTGCCAATCTTTATACACACTATGTATTCTCAATCTGATGACCCAGATGACTACTGAGTGACTGGCAAAGGGGACAGTGTGGAGACCGTGTGCCAGCATGAGACTTCATCACACTGCTCAGAACAGTGTGCAGCTTAAACCTTATGAATTATTTATTGCTGAAATTTTCCATTTAATATTTTGAGACTGAAGTTGACTGTGGGTAACAGAAACCACAGAAAACGAAACTGGGGTAACGGGGGGGGGGCTATTGTCCTTGCGGTTTGAACCAACTGAATACATTATAAAAAAGCCTCTTCTGCTGCCTGTTTCACCATGAGGAGACGTCCTGCATTGCCTCTTGGTTCTAACGATGGAATCTCTGTCTTTATAGCACTCACTTTATCACGTGATCCACCTTCTCTCCATGTGGAGAACTCACGCTCACATAGCTGTTGTACTTGTTCCGGGAGGGACTTGTGGGCCCTCTGTGCTCTGGGCATCACTGCTGTTTCCCCTCCCACCTGCGGGGGCAGCACAGCTTCCTTCCAGGCAGCCGGATCCTTCCCCTGCCTCCTCACACTGGCCGGGACCTTCCAGAACCGTGTACAATGACTCATTTCCAACTCTGGCGGCTTAGAGTGGTCTTCCTTTAAAGACGACGTGACCTGTTTTCTACTTTCTATGTCTCAAGGCTAGCAGGCTCTTGGTGTGACCTGTGAGGAGACCTGCTGCATCCCTGTGGCCCAGGATGGCAGGCGTGGGGGTGTTTACGGAAAAGGACTGGCGAAGCCATTCCTAGTACCCATCTCAGAAAATGCCCTGTCGCTGAGTTTCTACCCAAGGGGCTGCTAATGTACTTTTAAGTGTAACTTTTGGCTGTCTGGCTACCTGTCCACCTTGGCTAAACACAGCCACCTCCCATTTCATGAAAAATCAACATTTTCATAAAGTTTATGGGACTCTGTGTGAACACCTGACTAGCTCTCCCCATGGTCATCTCGTGGTCACCCTTCTTTTCCTTTAGTCTGATGGCATGTAAGCCGGTGGCTATTCCCACTTTGAGAGCCACCCTCTAGCAGCCTGAAAGACGGCTCCTTCTCCACAGTCCTGCCGTGTAGGCAGCTGAACTGGACACTATGATCCCTGGGATGAGAAGCTGCAGGGAGCCCACGAGTTCATGTGTTCAGAGCCCCTACCTTTTATTCAGAAATATGTGCATATCCAGAGGTCGCTGACCCAGAACCTTCGGAGGGGACACAAACTGGGTGACGTTTTGTGACCAGCAGACTCACTCTGCAGGAGCCTTGGCCATGAGCACGTTGCTCGGACACCTGGACACCCGCCCCAGGAGATGGCGTGTGGCTGGTCCTTTAGTCTGTTTTTCTTGCTCATTGTATTTTTCTTTTCAGCAAATGGCTTTGTTTTGACAGAAGGGGACACACAGATCCTGCCGGGAGGCCTTGATTGGGATAGGAAGGCTTCTCTGGTCACAGGTGCACGGTCTGGGCTTCACATCACTTCTGGACCTGGACTCTCCTGGGTGGCTGGACTGTGAACTGAGATTGGCCTGCAGCATGGAAAAGCCTCTGGGGCCACCAGAGAGCACATTGTGGGTGTCTGTTGCTGGGCAGGGCACAGCACATGTGGAGGGCGGGGAACTAGGAGGCCTAGAAGCCACAGAGACATTGTTCTCTCTGGGCCCCGTATAGGGAGCTCCTCCCCTTGGAACCTTTCCTAGAACACAGTTATCCAGGAGGGTGTAGCTGTGAGTTGACTGGGAACATTGAACACAGCTCTGTTCCATCAGGCTTCGGTCGGCAAAGGGCCTTCCTGCCTCCTTCGCTCCACTCTGAGCTCATTGACCATGAGTTTCTGGTCTCAGTTTCTGGACCACAGAGGCTCACATCTTGCTCAGCCCACAGAGTTCAGTTTGCTTAGCCAGCCGTGATGAAGTGGGGTGAAGGGGCCTGAGTGCTGCGGCAGCCTGTGTCCCCTGCACGATGGAGCCCTGCAGCCTGCTGACCTTTGGACCTCTGATCTCCAGCAGGGCTCTGGGCTCCACTCCCTAGAGCTGACGTGTACAGACCTTTGCTTTTCAAACACATTCCAAGGCCTTTATGAATTCCAAAATTCAAGAATGACAAAGAGTATATATAAACTTCCTTCGAAATCATGAACAAAACCCCTCTAAATGTGTCCTTTTCAAAGTAGCAATGACCCTTTGAACATAAGAGTTAAATCATAGGTCAGACACTTGTCCTCTCCAGAAAGAAGAACGGGAACAGTGAGCAGATAATCACCCGTCGAGTCAAACATCTGGGAGGAAGAGGGCTAGCAGAGGAGATGCACAAAGCTTGTGAGGCTCCGGGGAGAGCAGAGATGGGGAGACGAGTGTGAGGCCCTCAGGGTCCACACCCCACTGCATCCCGCTGCAGCCTCAGCCACCAGCAAGTGCCTTTGCTCAAAAGAACTAAGAGCAGCCGTGTGGTGACCTGAGACCATGTACCAGGCAGGGAGCGTGTGCTGCCTCATAATCCCCCTCAGGCCTAAGTGGCTGCCGTTTGGTGCTGTGTGAGAGCATAGTTGTCACCAGACTGTGTCCTGCCTGGGAGCCATAGCCCCCCATCTCCACATTTTGGGAGCCCCTACTGACATACCTCAGTGCCCACCTGGAGGGCAGTGCCACACAGCGCTGGACAGACTCAGAGGTGCCGTAGGTCCCACTACTTCAGCCCCCACATTTTGCAAAGATTTTTCAAATGAAGAAAAAGTGCATGGTGGGAGATGGCCTTTGTCAGCCCAGGAGGGAGCTTGGTTTGCTGTGCCCAGGGCACATACCTGTGTAGATGCCCAGCAGGATGTAGACCAGCTCCTGGGAGGGCTGATGGGTGCTGTTGCTGGGCCTGGTGGCCATCAGGCAGTCGTTGGCCCCACAGAGCATGAGCTCCTCCTCTGTGACGGTCTCTGTGAATTCGGAGCAAACAGGTGACATGAGGAGATAGGATGCAGACGTCTGTGGGAAGGACAGTGGACACTCTGAGGTCAGTGTCAATAGACCATGGGTCTCTGCACGTGTGACTAATGCTTGGGCAGGTGTCTATAGACTTGGTTCTAAGATGCCTTGACTGGGAGGAGAGAACCACATCAGTGTCAGGCCAAGACTCAGGGAGGAATAGCAGGAAATAGATGTTGGTTACTTGCTGTATTACTTTCCTGACATAACCAAAATTACTTAATGTCTCAAAACTAGTCAAAAAGAAGAAAGCACATAAACTGGGTGTCAGGGATGCTGGGTGCTCCCTCATCTGTTACCAGCTCCCTGACTTTGGGCAGGTATTTTATAAGTTTTCTGTTGTTGAAGGCTAATAAGAGCCCTCTCGTCTGCGAAAAGGATAAACCGTGAATGACTGAAGACTCAGAGCACACCCAAAGTGCAGGGCTGGTGTCTTGCTTATACGACACAAATTTCCTAACACAAGACTTCACAGAATCCTCTAGGCTGGTGAGGGAAGCAGCAAGCAGGAGGTGTGAAAGGGGGAGAGGCCTCACGAGGCTCTCAAATGCCTCCTGGCCTCAAATCCTTCGTCCGGTGCTGTGGGAGGAGGGGGCTCAGCGGCCCGGTTGCTCCACCTCACACGGGTCGTGACCCAGGGACTGACCTTTACCCCTGTCCCTGGTGTGTTTTTGTGGATCAGGACTCACCCTGGGCTGCCCTTCTTCAGATGCACTTAGCAGTGATGACATCATGTGAGAAAAAGAGAGAAAGTGGCTACAGAGGTCCCCAAAGTGGATTTTCCACGGGCAAGACGGAGGAGCCGGGTGAGGAGACAGATAGCCCAGAGCCCCCTCAGGACCCTGCGTGTTTTTTCCACATGGGGAGAGGTTTCCTGCAAGGACTGATGGGATTTTTTCCCTTTGTCCTTAGTTTAACCCTCAGCATGGGCATGAAGGACACAGGCACAAGGCAGGGACACACCTACTGCCACGTCTGGGCAAGACAGAGGTGAATTAACCATCCGCCTGTCCACGTGAGTTAAGGGGGGAAAGGTGGATCGAATTAGTAGGAAAAGAAGCCCAGCAAACCCTAGTTTAAAAAGAACAGTTGTGACTCCATGAATCCAAATTCCTTTGGTGGTTTCCCACACACCTCTTCCCTGGGGCTCCCCTGCCACTGTGGAGGACGTGGGTCTTAAGGCCCACAAGACTGCCCAGCAGACAGCAGCACCGGTGAGTGGGTCACAGGCAGTCGAGGGTCACATGTGTGGGGCTTCACTCCCCAGCCCACATTATGGGATCCGGACAGGAGCATCACTGGAGTCGCAGGTGCCTCAGTGGCCACCGCCAGACCCCACTCTATTTCAGAAAGGTTCCTGGCCCCTCCCTTTTACCTCTGCTGGGCCTCTGGCCAAAGACCAGAGACGAGATCAAGTTGCCCCACACGCCGGACGACTGGAAGATGAGGAAGAAGATGCCGAAGTAGCGGTTCACCACGTCCTTCCTGGGCTTCCCCTCCTTCTTGGCACTCTCGTTCCCCATGATGGTGAGGTAGGTGCATTGTGTGGACCACAGCGGGGCGGCCCCCAGCCCCAGCAGAATGGAGGTGGGGATCAGGGTGTACCTGCGGGCAGAGGGCAGCCTCGTGGCACCGCGGTCCGGTGGGGAACAAAGGCACGGCCCCGCCTGCCGGTGCTGGCGTCTGGATTTAGACCCCGACAGACGGGGACACGCAGAACCACTTCCGGTTTGGTTCTTTTGCTAATGTGAAATTCACATCAGTGAGGTTTCTTGTGTTTGGATGACACTAAAACTGTAAGCCAAAGAGCACAAAGGAGTTGCGGCCTTGGCGTTTCTAGCAGCTCCCACAGCTGCTGGGTCCCCTGGCCTCTCTTCCCAGGGAGTCTGTGAGAAAACTCCAGTTACAGGAAAGGAAGAAGGGGAAGCCTCAACCAGCATGTCCTGAGTTACAGCCCAGTGTCACTAGGGAGGTGCTCCGGGGGACAGGGCAGGCTGAAGGCTTCCAAGCCCGGTCTCTGAGGACCTCAGACAGGTCCTGCAGGCCAGCCCGGCCGTGCCCAGCTGCTGCAGGTGGCCTGGTGCTTTTGTCCTGGCCAGGTTTCCGGGACACTCGCCCTGCATCTGTGTTAGGCTCTCTGCTGTTACTGAGCCACAGATGCTCTCTGGTGTGGGGAAGGAAGCTGAGGCCCAGGGCAGATTCCAGGAGGAAGCTGGGATAGGGACTTGGAGGCAGCAGGAGACAGAGGAGCCCGAGTGGGAAAATAGGAATAATCTGCACAGGGTCCTTGGGGAGCAGGACGTATCTGAGAGGAAACAGGGGACGGGAGGGAGGGCACAAGGGGCTGGGTGGCCTCACCAGCTGGCGTAGAAGTTGCCTAAGGAGAAGGCCACATAGCCACACATGGAGACCACGATGGTCCACTTGCAGCCCAGGATACGGATGAGCAGTGGCGGTAGGAGCATGGAGGACAGCAGCACCGAGCCGTACAGGGTGCTGAGCGCCGACACGCCCAGGCCTGCCTCGCTGTACAGGCTGCTCTGTGGGGACAGAACCGACCATCAGAGGTGGACAGGGTGCTTCATGTTCTGGGATCTGCCAGCAGCTGCCCTGGGAGTCGTTTCTGTGGTTGATGGGAGGATACTACAGGCAGAGCCCAACGGCAGCGGTCAGCACTGGGGACTCCAGGAAAGGAAGGTTTCAGCCCGGGGCTTCAGGGCAGCTTGGGGAGGCTACCTGCATCGATGGGTTCTGCCTGCAGCAAGGCTGAGGTGCTCATGGGTCCAGCAGGAAACAGGACCAGGCTGTTACGAGCAGGCACAGGCCAATGTTGGGACTTACAGAGAGAGCACTCAGCAAAACTGTTTCTTCCTCTAACTGCACTTGTAAGAGGGAGAAGGAAGGGAAGGTGGTAGCTGAGGGTGAGGGGTGTCTGTGTGCCGTGTCCCACCTGTGCCTGACCCTTTGCTGCATGGGGAGTTCGCACACTCCAGGCCACTGGCTGCACTGTGCAGGACAGAGTGGCTCAGGTGGAGTCTCCTCCCCAGAAGAAGCCAGAGCCCATTTCTTAGGAAACTGCCCCTTAACGTCAACAACGGGCTGGGTACAGAAACAAGAGCCCCATGTAGGGGGCTCTGGCCAAGAGACGGTGTCATCAAGTGACACAGCAGGACCTCAGCCACCTCTAATGAGCCAAACCCAATTATTCTGATTCCTTGTGCTTAGGCCTGCCAGGGCTGCCCTGACAAAATGTCCCAGACTGACTCACGGAAACAACACAACTTATTTTTCTCGGAGCACTGGAGTCTAGAAGGAAGAGACCCAGGTGACCTCAGGGTCAGTGCACAGTGTCCCACCTGGGTTTTAGGACAGGTGGATGTGGCCATCACCGTGTGTCTGTGCCTTGATCACTCCCTGTAAGGACCAGCCACCTGGGATTAGGTCCACTTTAACTACGTTGTTTTAACCTGGTCACCTCGGTGCAGGCCCCATCTCCAAACAGTCTCATGTGTGGCCCTGGGAGGTGAGGGTTTCAACATATGTAACTTAGGGCGACACAGCCACGCCCATAGAACTATTAAAATTCCTTGCCACTTGGTTTCCCTAACAAGACAGACGTTCTGCAATAAGAAGCCTGCTGAGTTCCGCTTTCCAAGTTGTCCTTCCATCCACTGGCCAGTGCAGCCCCCACACTCACTCCTCATCAGCACGGCCCTGTCACTCCAACCCTCTTCGTCCCTTCCGCTGCCCTGCTCTTCTGACCGTGCTGTCTCTCCAAGCCCAGACAGAGGTCTCTGCTTCCCCCCACCACACACACACACCCGTCCCTGCAGCCCTCTTCTGGTGTCATGGTTTAGAATCTCTCTCTGAACCAGAAATGTGACCTCTCTGCCCATCTCCTGGTCACCTTCAGCGTCACCACAACTGGATGACAATCTCTATGAAGGCAGGGAAAACACTCTGCTTCTAAAAATCTGTCCCAGTGCCTTGTCCAGAGCAGGTACTTAATGATATTCCTTAGTTAATTAAAATTGAAGGCAAGAACATCTGCCAGAGATGTTCTTAAATCAGGTTGGAATTGAACACTGTTATCTGAAGGGGGTGTGATCTGGAAATTTCTGCTTATAACTCAGTTGCCAGGAGTGTACAATGAGTGCGCTGGTGTAGCCCAGGCCTCTGTTTCCTGATGTTTTGCGTTAACTGTGTGTGTACTGATGAGCTTACTGCCTCCATGCACGTTAACGGAAAGTGTGGCGTTTCTGTGGATTGGGGTGTCCTTGCCTCCCATGAGGCTGCTGCAGACTGCTGGGCATGTTTGTCATTTACAGGGGAGCTTGACTGTGAGCCACTGGGAGGGAAAGACACATTTCAATAATCACAGCAGGAATATAATTTTAAAAGAGAACATCTTTTCCTGTGTGAATGACCGTGTTCAGATACTTGTCCATGCATGTCTAGAAACAAATGCACAAGAGCAAAGCCGCATGTGTGCTGAACGTCCTGAGACCCTGTGCAGACAACTCCGTCATTCCTACGGTTCTCCAGAAAGGATATTGTCACTGACCACCAGAGGCTCTGGGGATGCAGAAGGAAACTAAAACCCTCGCTCACCTCAAGGAGCTAGTGGACGCACAGGGGCTGACAGTGTGTCAGTGAGACCAGCAACAGGCACCTGCAGTCCACGAGACTGCAGCCAGGAAGGGTTCCCAGCAGGAGCCGGGCTGGCTGAGCCTACACGGATGAGGCAGTAACCTGAGGAGCATGGATGCGCAGGCGAGGAAAGCCCAGGGATGTGGGGCTTTCCTGGGCCTGTGAGGGAAGCTGGGCAGATACAGAAGGCAGGTGCTGGAGAGAGGAGGGTGCTGGAGAGAGGAGGGTGATGGAGAGAGGAGGGTTCTGGAGAGAGGATGGTTTTGAGGAGAGGAGGGCGCTGGAGAGAGGAGGGTGATGGAGAGAGGAGGGTGATGGAGAGAGGAGGGTGATGGAGAGAGGAGGGTGATGGAGAGAGGAGGGTTCTGGGGAGAGGAGGGTTCTGGAGAGAGGAGAGTTCTGAGGAGAGGAGGGGGCTGGAGAGAGGAGGGTGATGGAGAGAGGTGGGCTCCTCAGCCTGAGGGGAGAGAGCCACCTATGGTGTCTCTTCTGTCCATCTATCTGTGTTGATTGAACCAGTCCTGACAGTAGGGACAACGGTCCCAGGCAAAGCACACTTATATATTCTGGATCTGTGGGCAGGACCACATGGCTGGGTCAGGGCTGGGGCCAAGGTAAGCAGGGAGACTGTTCCTAGCTCCTAGGTCCTGCCCGAGTTGGAGGCTTGGATCTCTCACACTGCTGATCTCCTTTGCCTGGAGGACAAGGAGAAATTGGCAGGGGCTGGGGCAGAGGATGGCCGTGTCCTCTGGTGCAGCAACCACGGCCATAGAGTATGTCCACGTGCCTCCCAAGTGATCCCTGAATGAGGGTCCCTGGCACTGGAAGTACAGGGGCAGGTGGCTGCCTGCCCACATTTGTCTGTAGCCTTGCGATCACTGGCAGCTCCTAGGGCTCCTCCTTCTTCCTCCCTCTGCTTCCAAGTCCACAGGCTGACATGTGGTCAGCTGGCTGAGCAGCTGTCGGACCCACAAGAGGAATTCTGCCCTGTCACTGCCAGCCCTGAGCTGACCAGCAGGACGTGCCCTGACAGCCGGCACCCCCAAAAGCCCTCCTCCCAGGAAGCACACGTGACCACATCCCACCAAAGCTCAGCAGAGCACGACAGAAAAGCAGGTGTCCCCTACACTAACACTGTGACAATAGCACAAAGCCCTTCAAGTCACCTTTGAGGGGCACGGAGGCTGTCACTGCATCCCCATGAGCCTAATCAGAAACGGGACCACATCAATTTCCGCCAAAGAAAATGTGTACTTGAGAATTCATGGCTGCCTGCGACCTTTCTCACCAACCTCCAAGTCCAAAGTCTGTTCCTGGCCACGGGGAGAACACAGGCCTCTGACTCCGTGTGCCTGGGTGTGCTTCTCTGGCTCAACACTGTGCACACAGTAGGCACCTAATTGACAAATCATGTAAGACCACACCAACCGCTCATCAGAAACTCAGAAATGCTTCACACATGGCAGCAGGGCTGACCTTCTGCGATGAAAGTCCCAGGTGAGCAGTGAAAGCCCTATATTCTGCCCAACCCTGGGAATCCCTGCAGGATTTATTCCTGGTTAAATGTTGGACTTGAAATGTGACTACCCCAAGAGAATGTCAGTCTATTCCCAGCTACACATGCCCCATGCCGGTATTTGTTGTTGTTGTTGTTGTTGTTGTAGTTTACCCAGGGCCAGGTTCCAACCTGCCACCCTCAGCACATGGGGCTAGCGCCCTCCCACTTAGCCACAGGCACAGCCTCCCATGCCACAGTCTTTCAGACAAGGTTCTTAGGTTTTTATAGGGACTCAAGAGACCCGTGATCAGATGTGCAGAAACAATGGTGTCAAAGTTCACAGTTTTGCTTAAAGCAAACTTAGAGTCTACGAGGTCTAGTGAGATTTCATAAATTCACATTACTGCCCTTGACCACAAAATCAAGGGCACGGAGGCATGAAATTCAGAGTGATTTTCCTGTGTCTCTTTTCAACCACCCAAAGACAGAGAGTCTCATCACATCAGCATCCAGAGACCCTGCTGCCCTCATCTCATGCAGTGCTGGGTATGACCCTCTTGGGACATGAGGGGCCCTGCCATGGGGGCTGGGTATACAAATGACTGTCTGTTCTGGAGGGTATTTGGGGGGATGAAGAAGAAATACTAGGTCAATTGGATGAAAAGAAATTCTATGTCTTGATCATCTGTGACCTTAGGATTCTTGGAGGCCAAGAGAAGCCCAGAAGTCACAGCCATGTGGGGACTGTCCACACTCACCTGCAGACTCTGCAGCCCTCCATAGGCCGTGAAGAGCAGCAGGAACCCAAAGGAGACCACGAGCACGTTCTTCAGTCTCCTCTGCATGGTGCTGCTCGGAAGTGTTGACCATCAGTGGACGGTAAACTTGCAGGTCCCTAAGAGGAAACAATCAGAGCACGTGAGGACCACCCTGAACCGAGGAGGCCCATCCTCTCTCTCTGCTATTAGTCACCAAGCTGTTGCTAGTTTTTCTTGGTTATCACCGGCCACGGGAAGTGTAAGGGAGCCTGTTACTCATTCACCTTCTCTGCCAGCCGCATCAGCCACTTTCCATGGGGCAAAGGGTTAGGACTCTTATCGGCGCTTATGTCATTATACTCTTTTCCTTTTAATATCTAATAGATACAGTCCTTATGGTAAAATGATAAGTTGTATATTTTAGAAGCATATGTAATGGTACCTTCCACATTCAGAGAAATGGTTGGTGGTATAGAATGTGGGGTTCAGCCTTTAAGAATAAAGCATAAATGTCAACTTCGGGACACACGGTTCAACTTCTGAAAAAGAGCTAACGTGCTTAGACGATCCCATAGCCAAAGTCTTAGTATTGCAAAGACTGAATGGTTTATAACACTGCAATAATTTAAAAAACCCTTGAGTGCACAGGGCACGTTTACATTTCATGTCACCGACAGTACTGCTGCAAAAATTATTAGCGGTCTTAGAGCCATGATAAGACGGGAAACTGTGCTCCAGAATGGTGAGTGACTTTAGAGGGTTGGGTCAGCAGCAGAGTCACCAGTGAGGCAGACACAGCCCCATGGGGGTCTAGAGTTGTGGAGGCGAGACCAGTGTGTCTGAGAAATGGAATTCATAATTGCATCTCAGCTTAATTAAAACAAAGGTCTAAACGGGCACACGGGGCTGGTGGCTACTGTGCTGGATACGGCAGTCCTGGACCTTTGAGCACCTTACCCCAAACCTCACAGCTTATAAGAAAAGTAACTTTCCTATTTAAGTGTTAGTAAAATCTGATGTTTGCAGATGGCATCCAAAGTTCCGTAGAGTCAGTCCTTTCCACCTGCTGGCAGTCTGGATCTGTGCAGCAAATCCCACAGCGCGGTTAATCTGACCCGTGGTGGCCAAACTGCTTGGATCGCATGGCCAGCAGCAGACAGGATAAAGCCCTGTTGCTTAACTTGTTCTAATAAAGTAGTGGTTTTGTATCGACTATGCATGAACTAGTGTGTTTATGTAGACGCGAGAACAGCACAGCCCAGCAAAACCTGTGAGCCTGGCTCAGGGGAGCTGCTGCCCACGGAAACCGATGGTGTCGGCACCTTCCCGGCCTCACGCCGTAACTTCTCCGCTGGGTGAGCCCAGGGCTGTGTCACTCCCCAGCCACAGTTCTCTCTCCAAAAAGGTGCACTGCAAAAGTTCAAGAAGCTAATAATTTTGGAAACCGCTGGAATGGCCGTTGACACATGGTAATCATCAATAAACGTCATTAGCTGAGGTCACGTTTTGACTTCCAGAGAAAATGCCAGCGGAGCGGCATTTACAGAAGCGTATCACTTGGTGGGACAGGAACTCTTCACACTAACCCCGTTATCACAAATGGAATGAACCTTACTTCCCTTTCTATTTTCTGGCAACAACTCAGTTTACTGTCATGGCACGGAGGGACCCGGGTTCAGAGGAGCTCCTCCGTGTCCTCCTCCCCCTCCTCCTGCTATTGCTCCCTTGGTCACTGACACTTACCTGTTCCAGGATTTGCTGCCTCTAGTCTGTGTCTCCCAAGGAGCTTCATGTTGTGCACAGAGAAACCCTGGGAATCCGTTTCCATTCCTCCAAGCCACACCCTCCCCGTGGCTCCAGCCGCCCCTCTTCCATTGGGAATTAAGTTCTGACATGATCACTTCAACCTGATCTGCTTTTGCCCTTATCCCCCCCGCAGGTGCCCGCATTGTCTACGTTAAAAGAGATTTTTTAAACTGAATGGTGTATTTTACCACCTGCCTTTGCTCTCTAGTAGAATAAAATGCTTCTTAAAGAGGTGTCACCCAGCACCCGATGGTTCCTGTGACCAGGCCGGCCTTAGATGTGGTCACGGGGTGGTTTGTTCCAGAGCAGAGGGACACCCACGTAGTGCCCAGGCTCCCAGCTTAAACGTCCCTACAGACCTGTGGTGGATGAGGGAAGAGAATGGCAAACTCCAAAAAAGTGGAGCTGGCTGGACACTGGTTGCAGCCCTTGGCCATGTGTGCCGGAGCCCATGGCCCAGACCAGGGCAGACCTCCCAGGGCTGCAGAGTTGCGGGGATAAACAATTTAAAAGGTACCCATAATCTTTTCACTCCTTGAAATTCACATCTAAACCATATCAGCCTGAGGAAAAAGAGAATTTTGCAGATCTGCTTGAACCCAGTGGACTTATTGCGTAGGAAAGTAAGAGCTACCATCTGCCCCAGCTGACAGAGTGATGTGGGGGAGCCAGGGCATCGCGCGCCTGGCTCTACCAGCCACTAGGTGCCACTGTCTGCTACCACTGAGTTCGCCAAGTGCCCCTTGGGTTCAGAGTGTTACAGAATCACATTTGACATCAGCAAACTTCCTGCTAAGAAACTAAGATTGCTTTCAACTAAGGCAAGTCTAATTAATGGTTTGCTCTTTTATTTATTTATTTATTCATTTATTTACCTTTAATTATTTGTTTTTTTTATTTTATAAGTAACAGGATATAAACATTTAAAGTACCACTTCTTTGAGCTTTCATGTCGTATTTTGGGAAGATACTGGAGCTAAAGATGAAGATCATGATCATGATTCTTTCCTGGCAATAAAAAACCAACCATTTTTTCAGTCAGGTCAAATATCCTACTTCTTGCCTGCTACCAATACCCCAACATTCACAGCTGTAAGAAAACAATTAGGTAGATGAAAGATGGCAAGGGGGGGGGTTACATACCAAAAACGGGCAGTTTTCAAGATTTAGAAAGAATTACTCTTTGCTTTTAAAAACGTCCTATTCTCCTCTGTAAGAAAATGATAGCTTTTTTCCTACCAATACTAAAGAAATCGATGTCCTTATGCAAAGCTGATGCACTGCTCAGTGAGCAGACAAGGGCTCCATGGAAACGGCCTCCACAGGTCTCCAAAGCAGCTTCCTGTCCCTAGATTTCAGTGATGGGTATTCAGTTGGACGCTTCTGCATAAATAGTTCTGTTTAACCTCGAAATGGAGTGGTGTCACACAGAGCGTCAACAGTTCATTAAAAATGCAAATTTTAAAAATGACTAACATGTACTTAAAAGTAACAAACTATGTCACACAGTTAGAAGTGTTCCCTCAAGCTTTTCCTTTAAAGAAGGAACCAGCCTTGGAAATCTTTTTGTTGAACGGAGCTGTTTTTTTCGGCTTCTTTCTCTCTGGTTCATTAAGGTCCATATTCAAATTATATGTGGAAACGCCGATTCCTGGCGTCGGTGGCTCTACCTGACTTTTTCTGATGCTGAGGACTAGATGACTACTTTACCTTTATCAAACACACGGAACGCCATGCCTTCTGCCATGGCTTTGTGGCTTTGTAGGAAGACAGACTGGGAAGGTGCTCGATACCCTTAAGTGAGGATACTTCACAAAGACTGTACTGAATAGTACTTCTTTTTTAAAAATAAAAATTATATGAGCTCATTTCTATGACAAGTCATACACAGGTGTGCCTGTGTCTATGACATGAACAGACTCATGCCTGTGTGCACACGTTGTATGTCTAAGGTACAGCAGACTCCCGGTGCCTGGTAGACTCCCCTTAAACTCTTCCCTGGACAGCAGAATTTGTGCAGGAAAGGGGCGTACATACTCTTTTTATTTGGTGCGCGTACATATTATTTCCATATTTTTAGAAAGAGTATATAATTTTAAAGGGAATAAAAACGTGAAGGAAAATACACTTTTATAAAGAGATTTTCTTACAAAGACCTCTAAGAATTCAACTAAAACACTGATTTCTTTCTGGGCACCTTCTTTTCCCGAGGCGGCTCTCAGACACCTGGACCCACCAGGGGTTTCTAAAATGCTGGCATTGAAGGCTGTCACCAGGACCCCAGCAGCTGCAAGGGGGCCACAGCCACCTCATGCCCTGCGCTTCCAGGCTGCCCTTCCTGTGCCCGCCAGCCCCTCCCGGCCCCACCTGGGCTTGGCTGGCTTCCCCACTGGCTGGAGAGTCCTTTTGGCCTGACCTGTTTCTGAAGAGCTGGGAAGAGGCAGGAAGTGTGGATGAGCCCCAGCAGACAGAAGTGCAGGTGGTGACCTCCCTTCAGCAAATGTGTCTCCAATTCTACCCACTAGACACAGGTGACCAACACAATCCGGCAACCCTCCCGGGCCTGAGCTCAGGGAGGGCACTTGCTGGCAGCCAGTGTGACTGACTGGACACAGTGTTCTGCCCCGGGTCATTAGCTGCCTCCCTTGGGTCAGGTGGCTGCACACCTGCTCTTCCCTCTCAATCCTGCCCCTCTGCTATGGTGCCACCTAGCAGGGCCCAAAGGCCAGCACGGTGTGAGAAGGAACTGGGAGGGTCACACTGGCTCAACTGAGCAGAAAACCAGGCTGGTGATGTGCTTTGAGAACTGGGGAGGATTGTGACTCACAGGGGTGGGTCAGAGTTCTGTGCTTACAGCACCATCCTCTGGCAAGAGGCTGCTTTGGGGTGTCCGGGGCCAGTAGCTGTGAGTGCTGTGTCCAGTCCTCCCACGTGGCCCCAGGAGCCTCTTTAGTGAGACCGCTGAACGTCGTCACACAGTCCTGAGGTGACAGCGCACCCAGCTGTGTCAACCGGATTCTAGTCCCATGTGGCGGCTCTGCACTCTGGACACAGGTAGGCCCCTTCTCAGGACAGCTGGCTGTGTGTGGACGCTGGAGACAAGAGCGTGCTTTTCCAAGTAACCCCCAATATCTTGGGCTTTTCTTACCAGTGCCCTAAAGCTGGCACACAGTTGCTTGGCTGGACAATGAGCACTGTGCCAGGGAACGCATGGGAGACAGTACTTAGAGAAGAGGAAGCATTCCCAGCCTCTCTCTGTTACACCACATTGCTTGTGTTCTTCAGAAACTGGGTCTCTTTTTCTTCTTCTTTTTTTTTTTTTTTTTTTTTTGAGACAGTGTCTCACTATGTCGCCCTGGGTAGAGTGCTGTGACATCACAGCTCACAGCAACCTCAAACTCTTGGGCTTAAGTGATTCTCTTGCATTAGCTTCCCTAGTAGCTGGGACTACAGGCGCCCACCACAGCCCTGAGCTATTTTTTTTGTTACAGTTGTCGTTGTTTTTAGCTGGCCTGGGCTGGGTTAGAACCCACCAGCCTCAGTGAATATGCTGGCACCCTACCCACTGAGCTACAGGCGCCAAGCCCAGAAACTGAATCTCTTGACTCATTCACTCAACAGCAAAGGACTGAACACCCACAACATGCCCTTCACTGAGCCAGTGGTCAGGGGCTGGGACTGCACACAGCTTTGATTTTTGTAGTCTGCGAAGAAAATGCCACGTGAAATTGGAGAGTAGATCAGCGGAGGAAGGCTTCCAGCCCCGCAGTAGGACGTCTGCAAGAGGTCTGCGGGGGGGGGGGGGGTCCTGCCTGCGTCTGGGGACGTCTCACCTCGTCACCAGGGTCCTGCAGGTGCCTGACACTTGTTCTGAGTGGCTGGCGGGGCTGGATTTCGTAGAATGTGTAGACTTTGCCAGCGTAAGAGAAACCTGACTCAATATTCACATCCCAGAAGGGATTTAAGGTTCTTCAAAATTCTGTCTCTATAAAAACATTTGAAGAAATGCCTCATGCCTGCAAGAATCAATTTATCTTGGAAAATTTTGCAGATTACTATATTTCTAACATCTTACCTTGACACTGCTCTTTGGAAGTTCGTTCTTGTGACCCCACTCTCTTGAGACTGAACAGCCGTGAGAGGGTCTCTCTCTGTTCCCTGTCTCCTTTATCCATCAGACACACAATCAGAGAACAAAAATTAAGGGGTGTGTGTGTGAGAGAGAGAGAGTGTTGGTCTTTCTATGAGATGCAGGGGATGAGGACTGACCACGTATGAGGCTGGGTCTACCCGCAAATCCTCTCTAGATGCACCCACAGCCCTCCTCTTTGCCCCACTTTCTTTTTGGAGACAGACTCTCATTTTGTGGTGTCATAGTTCATAGCACTCTGCCCAGAGAGTGTGCAGCTCTGGCTTAGCTCCCCTCCTGCACATGGGGACACCGTGGGTGGCTGCCGGCCCGGCCAGCTTCTGAGCAGCCTGCTGTGGGGCTGGACTTGCCAGAGATCATGTCAGGCAGAAGAAGAGGTCCCCGTCAGCGACCAGGACCTCACCTCCCATGCAGCCTTCTGTAGCCCCATGGTCCTCCCTGAGTCTAACCCTGGAGCCTAAATCTCCCCTCTGCACAGACATCAGAAAGGTCCAAACCTTATGGAGTGTTTCATGGAGATGCTGCCCACTCCAGACACACTTTCAGAAAAGGTCTGAAACTCACCCTTTTGAGGGTCCGTCTAGGCCCTGGTGGGTGTGGAAACCCTGCTCCCGTGCAGGGTCTCGGGGGCCTCGTATCCTCATGAGCTCAGCTCAGCTCATTCCGGCCTCCACCCTGCTCCTCCTGTGGGGCCCGCAGTCTGAACTCAGAGGACAGGACAGTGGGAGTGGGAGGGACCACAGACAAGGCCTTCTGGGGGTCCTCTCCATGGGACGTCCTTCTCTTGGGACCCAGGCCCCTCTCAGTGGGATGACATCCTGGGGCCCTTCTCGGTGGGACATCCTTCTTCTGGGGTATCCTTTGGGCAATTACAGAGACTTCTACATCTGCAGGAACCTCTGGAAAGGAGGTTGGTTTGCTGGCTGGTTTTGCAAAGGCGACAAATGAGCTGAGTTCTTGCTGAGGCTGCTCCTGAATGCAGGGGAGGCATGTTTGCAAGGTCAGGGTGAAGGCCTGCTGGGAGTCAGCCTTGCCCAGACAGTTTACCTGATTCAACGCCACTGTCTCTCCTTGACAGAAAAACATGCTTTTTGCTATTCTATCCATAAGCAAAGGTACCGCAACTCTCAGACAGTTCCAAAGTGAAACTCTTAGAAACGAAAGAAGCAGCTGGCCATTGGAGGCTTGAGCTGCAGATCCCCCGTAGTCTGAGTACTGGCAGGAGGATGCTCAGAGCACACCTGGTGGGGAAGCCCCAAGAGAGGCGAGGGGCTCCGTCCTGCAGGTGGACCTGGGAGAGCCCCGTAGGCGTCCCCAGCCTTGCGTAAGGCCAACAGAACCCACTGTACCTTCCCAGGAGGCTTTGCTGTTTGGGTCTCAGTGGAGGGACAGTTTATCCATTTATCGCTCACATCTGGTCAGAGTGAGGACTAAGAAGTTTTATATTTTTAAACTCTGAGAACACAATACCAGCTTACTTGCAATATACCTTTGGCACAGAGAAAAATTACAATGTAAAAAAAAAGTTTTTCTTGTAATTGTGAGTTCCCAATTGTGGGCTCATGCTCATTGCTCCCTGATACCAATGCCAACGTGCTTGCACAGCCCCCGGGTTGGCTTGGTGGCACTTTCTCCCCAAGTCCGGTCCTTTGTCTCTTATCTGAAGCCAGTTATACTCCGGTGGGCTCTGAGGTCCCACCCGCAGCCTTGTCACTCCCTATGGCCAGGAGATGCTGTGAGTATCCTGTCCTTTGCTCTGCTCCCATCAGCACTGGTGGGCTTGAGATCACTGATCAAAATTAAGGCTGTTAATGCAGAAAAATCCATAATTGTGTAAAAGTTTCTTAAAAACTAGATGAGAAGATGGACCAGGGAAGACACCCCAACAAAGTTGAGAGGTCTTAGGGGAAATTTCAGAGAAGGGTCTCCTCGTGTCAGAGTCTCCTCTTCTCAGAGGAGGGTAGAGTACAGAGGTCACCGTCATTAGCCACAGATTGTGCCACTCTGGCTAAAGCACGCGTCTATTTGAGAGTCAGTAGAGGTCAGCACTTCAGCTGGTCTTCAAATGAATGGTGTTCCACACCGTGCCAGAGGGATTACAGGCTGGCTTGCCAGGGACAGTGGCTGTCAGGACGTCTCATCCCACTGGCAGCGTGCAGGTGGGGTTCCCAGGATGCTCTGGCCGGGGTGGTGGCTGGATGTGCTCAGGCTGGGGCTCAGTTGACAGGACACACAGGGAGTTGCTCAGGTGTCCTCAGGTGGAGCCTGCCTTGGGGCCTCCTTACAATCTCTCCAAGATCAAGCTACAAATAATTCTTTATAAATTGTCCTTTGAAACAGCAGGACCAGAAAGGCAAACGACTTCTGCTCACCAGGTTAAAAATGCTAAGGCCTCTTTGAAGAGACACCACAAAGACAGCGCAGTGAAAACTCAAAAGGCTGTGTGAGATGGAAAGCTGCCGGCCTGAGGATATCAGGGCCCTGGTGTCTCAGGTTCAGAGTGTTCTCCACGAAGCACGGCCCTTTCTCCCCACCAGGCAAACATATTCCCCAACTCCCTGCCCCAGCCTAAAGTGTGAGGGGCGTCAGGGGTGGGTCCTGCAGGCAGATGAAGCCTTCCCTGAGGCAGGAGATCAGCTCTGCTGGGTGCCAGGCCTGGTTCTTTGCTTTTGAGCCATGAGATTGGGTTTTGAAATCACAAACTGAACTAATTCATTCGTGACAGGTCAGTACAGGAGCTGAAGAGATGAGGATACTGGAATCTCCCCAAAGCTCAGGTTTTCTGGAGCTCACGATTTCTTTGAGAATGTTGTTATTACACTATCTCACAGCAAATTCTGGTTGCCTGGTGTCAGCCCCTAGGTTTCTCATGTGGTCTTATTTTCCTGGCTGGACTCCCCGACTTGACACTGAGTTCCACCAGCAGGCACAGGGCAGCTGCCCCAGCCCTCTCACTCCATCAGCTGAGTCGTCCTCCAGGCTCTGCCTTCTTTGTTCTCCTGCACCCTGCCGGGCACACAGTCGGTGCTAACTAAATGCTGATTTTTCTCTTGCAGTGCCCTTGAGGCAAAACACACACACACTTTCTCTGGGTGTGGTGTGAGTGCTGCACACTTCATTCTGGTTATACTCGGAAATAATCAGGGAAAGCAGATGTTTTCTGATTGCCGAAGGCCCTTGTTCTAAAACAGTGAATCACAAACAGCAGAATATTAACAGTGGATCGAGAATGTAAACAGCCACATTATCTAAAAGATAATTTTCAGAAAAAAGTAAAATCATGATTTGTACCAAGATATAAAAATGAGCATGAGTAAAGAGTTTGTTTTACACATACGGTAGGTAAGAGGGAACCAGGCAGTCGTCAGAACTGGCTCAAAGGAAAAGTGAAAGCAGTTTATATAAAGTAAAGAAATTTTGAAATGAATTGCAAATGGAGGGAAAACTGGAAGCCAGTTAAAATCTCTACTGAGACAGGACAGAACACAGATAAATGCCAGTTACCGGTTGTAGACAGAGAGTTCCCCAAGTTCAAAGGCAATGAACAGCTCCGAGATCAGAGCTGTAGTTTTTCACTGAGACACAAGTATTTTTCTGAGTCTCTAATTCATGGCACTCTCCAGTGAAGGGATTACTTTTACCATTTTTTGATTAATAATCTTTTTGTGTGCTGTGAGTTGTCTACATTTTCAAAATTCAGCGCAAAGATAGTCATTTTTTTCACTAAAATTAATTAAAAATCCAAAACTAAAAAGACACATTTTCCCAATCACCCAGATGACCGCTTTTCCTAGAGACTACAGCTCTTTGGGTGACATTTGTGTCGTGTAATTCTGTGGAAGAGCAAAGTTGCCTCCTGTGTCCACAGGGCCAGGTCAGTCTGCCCCGAGAGGGCAGCCAGGGCAGGTGCCGGACGCTCACCAGGAAGCAGGTGGCTTCCTTTAGAGATGTGCAGATGCTTCCGGCCCTCAGCTGCAGAGCCACCGGCCGGTGGCCCCTCCTGCTGGAGGCATTTAATGAAGGGGTTGTATTTGTTTGTCTCTTCTTATCGGATAGCCCCAGACACTGCATGGATCCTATAATTTTTTCTGCTTTGAAGTTGACCAAGGCAAAATTCTTCCTGATTATTGACAAATCTAAATTCTAAAGAATGCTACTCATGGAATCGTTCACTTAAACCTGAGATAAGGGGAAGAACAGTGCTGTCCTGTGAACATTTGCAGCCATATAGGAGGCCCGGGATGAACTGAACTCCTGAGAGGAGGGGCAGACACCGCCGAGAACACAGGAGCTCCGGGCCAGTAGGCAGTTCGCATTGTACACACTGCCCAGCCGTTAGCAAGTGTCCCCATGTCCATTCTCTTGCCTGCAAAAGGGAAGAACGGTGCTATCTGGGCTGGTGGCAGACTCTGCAGATGAAGGAACAGAGACCCAGGGCGTGAGAGAGACTGCACTTCCCAGCTGAGCGCTGTGTACATTGTGTCTCCCCGAGCCGCGCGGCAGGAGGGGGACAGCAGGAGGGTGCAGAAGCTCTGCCACTGTGAGGCCCGTGGGCTGCCAGTTGCATTAGGGTAGCCTGACCCCTGGGAGGCCTAGGGCTTGGGAAGCCTGCCTGGTGACCATGAGCTTCAGGTTCCCAAACGCAGCAAAACGCACACCCAGCACTGCTAGTTGTCTGTTCAAATCCACGCACTCTTCCTGCCTCACTAACAGAGAGAACCTCGGGAGGTTTGATGTGTCCAGACAAAATACACACTGTCCTTAGCAGCTGTGCAGCCAAGGGTGGTCACCAACAGTTACCTCCAGGAGCCCCTGTAAATGGCGGGTGTTGGAGGGGCTCCCCAGCCTGACCTCTCACTGTTCCCCTCTTCCTGACTCAGTCCTGAGGCTGAAGCCCCAGAGAGTCTCTGGACTGGGGAGGGGAGGAGCCTGCCTCCCTGGTGACATGGGGAGCCCCTGTCAGTCCAGGGCAGCCAGCCTCTGGCTTCTAGTTCCTGAGAATAATGAGGCTCTGCACTGCCCGGCCACTCCCAGCTAGGTTTGTGTCACTCACAGCTGAACATGTCCCCGTCTTACTTCTGAAGGAGCTCGGAGTACAGTACCCCAGAATCTGCCCTTCTGGAGTAAGGGTTATTTTGAGTTGAAGGCAATTGAGAGGAAACAGATGCAGGTGAGCTCCCTGCCCTCCCGTCTGCCTGAACAAGGACACAGACACCTGTGAATGAGGACCCTGCCCCTGACTTCATGTCCCAGGAAGGCATGGCTGCAGACACAGCACCAGAGACAACACGATACCCGAACTCCACACAGCAAACCTTACTCACAGGCCCCATCTTCCGTAGTTCCCCTGCAAAGACCTTCCCCCAGCTGCCACCCCCAGAAACCCAAAGTCTGTCTTTGCCTTGTCAATTCTCTGAAAGTGACTGTGCTTTCCTCAGACGCTGCATAGTGCGAGTCCTGACGTCCTTCCAATTGCTCTTCTCCGAGGACTCCCAGGGTGCAAAGTTAAGAAGCTTCCATTGGCTTTCTTTTGCTAACCTGTTCTTGGTCCTTGTAATTTGCAGGCCCCAGCCCTAAGGGACATTCTTCCCTTCCCTGTGCAGCTGGGAGCAAGCCTGTTCTGTGAGGTCCCGGCTGAGGCTACTGAGTGGGCAGCAGTCAGGTGCCAGTGGACGTGTCTTGGTTCACCCGTTGAGGATGGCACCCGAGACTGAACGGAAACAGTTCCCTAGATGCCCCCTAAAGTCACCCTCCCTGTGGAAGGGGAGAAGCTGAATGGTGGCATGCAAGAGTCAAGTTCTATAATTTCATTCAAACAACTACGTACAGGAGAATAATGACACTGTTTTCCAAGGTCTGCTGTGTCACTAAAGCCAACTTGTTTTCCAGAGTGTGCACCCTCCAGAAAAGGCAAGGACCGGTGAGGAAGCCTTGGCATTTTGCCCCTAGAGAGTGACTGGTCTCCTGACACCTCCCTTCCCCTAGTAAGAGCCCCCACGCTGCTCACAGTCTCCCCTCTGGGTCGTGGCCCTCCTGGACACAGCTCCTGCCCTGGGCCTCTCAGTGGTCGTGGTCAGGCACTGTTCTTGCACCTGCTTTTGCTGAAGGCAGCCTTGACTGTCCCCTGTGGTCACTAGTGTCCCCCTGGGCCTGCCTTGGGGAAGATCTGGCCCACCAGCCTTGTATTTCTGTCGTGAAGCTCCCAGTGTGGAAATTTCAACTTATAAATTAAAAACAACGATAATGCCCTCAATTTCCAAAGACGTCAGGAATTTGAATTCGAGAGAATTCGTCAGCCTCTCTTAATATTTCTTTTTCTTTTTAAGATAAACTTTGGACTCAGCCACTTACAAAAGAACACAAGAACACTTTCTTTTTAGATGAATTAAAATTATTACTGACAATATATGTTAGGACAGACCAATGTTTTACAATATTGGAACATATATATATATAACCATAACCCATACAAAATTAATCACCATTTCATATTTGACAATGTTTCCTATACATTTTTAATAAACCAAATAAGTCCAATTTGTTTTTCTATGCCTTTCAGTGGTCTTAATATTTCAAAAAAAACAAAATTAGAGATGTGCTTTTTTTGTTTTCTGGGCTGAGTTCAAACCCGCCAGCCTCGGTGCATGTGGCCAGCACTGCAACCACTGCACTACGGGCACCAAGCCCCAAATGTAGAGTTCTGATTTTGGAAGGTCTGTCAAATATCAAAGGCCTAAAACATTCGTTCAAATAAGATTATATCCCAAAAGATTTTAAAGGAAATACATAGTCAAGTGGATCACATGTAAATTCTTTCACAAATTCTCTTTTATGAGCTTCACCTAAATTGCATAATCTACAGACATTCTAAACCTTCTTTAACTTTGCCCTGCCTTTCACTTTCTTATACAACCATTCTTTTTCAGGACAAAATTTATCACACAAGATTCTTTCTTTACACCAGGCCATTCTCCTTTCTGTCTAATTCCTCTTACTCTCAAAAACTCACTTCCTACAAAACAGAATCTCAGTTTACTATGAAGTCACCCATTCACTCAGCCAAACTGATAATTAGAAGGTTTAAGAGCAAGAATCTTATCTTTTGACAAAGACTCAGTTTCCCCAACAATTTAAAGAACCAAATTATTACATTTTATAAATGAGATACATCTTATGAGATGTAACATTGATATATGATTTTCCCACTCTGAGCTGGACAGGGAACTCCCATTTTTCAGGCTCAGGTGGGTTCAGATATCAGACTCCCATCTCTGGGTACAAACACTCTGAGCCCCAGCCAGGTCATGAATAAAGCAGCCTGAAACCTTTTGGCTGGCTCCACCCAGACTAAGGAGCACACACCCTAATCCTCTCCCCAGACAAAAACTGCAGCAAAGACCTAATAACCTTGTCCAAGGTGTGGGGCTGCATTCATCCATTTGCCAGAATACCCATTCAGTTTATAAAGGTGTTTTTCCATCTACTGAGTCCTGGCCAAAATATCTCTCAGGTCCAAATATTTACCCCTAGACAAAGGACTCATGCAGGAAACCTCCAAACTGGGTCTCCTCCCCCCTTTCAGAGGCTGTCCACCCAGGAGACCTGTTGCTGATATGGATATAGCCCCATTCCCCATGAGATTTACACTCTCTCCTCCAGATTTTCAAGGGCCATCCAGAGCTCATCAGACTGCCGGGACCACAACACTTTCCAAGGCACGGCCCCTCTGCCAATAGCTCTGGCACTCTCCACTCCCTCTGCATGCCCCTCAGTCCAACAAAATCCCATTTTATCACTGATCTGTGGCCCGCAGCTCAATTCTCAAATTCCTGAGACCAAGGATTCACTGAAGAAATTTCAGTAACAAAACTACAAAGCCCTTTCTAATGTTTTTTCATTTTCCCCCAAGACAACATAGCCACGTGGCAGCCCAAAGACAGAAAGCAGAAAACCTGGAACTTCCAGTTTCCCTCAGAATAGCAGGGGGCAAAGTTGGAGCAGGGAAGAAGGGGACACTCACACATTCGTTTCACCCGTGAATGGGGGGTGGGGGGCGAAACCCCACCTGTTGTTACCCGTCTCAGTCATCCTCCAAGCACCCACATGCACTGTCAATCCCTTCTTAAAGTCCTTCAACTGGTAGTCAGTGGGGGGTGGACTTCCCTTGCTCCTTCCCCATCTCCACCCTAGGTCTCCCTCCCGAGACGCACGTCTCACCACACTCTTTTACACACTTTCTACTCGCCAGCAATTTAATGCCCAAGGGGTTGATCAGACTCCCTCTTCCACTAAAATTGTAGTGGGCTTCAAAAGGATGCTACCTTACTCTGGACGTCCTGGTGCCACCTGTTACCGGTTCCTCTCTGGTGCTCAGCCTCTGCAGTGACCCGCCGCAGGGACCTCGGCAGCTCGGTCTCAACGAGATGTTCCTCTGGGAGAATTTGTCCCAGGAGCGCTCTGAGGACTGCTTTGCCAGACCAGTGGGAGTTCCCCACGGGGGTGATCAGCGGGACAGGCAGAACCCGACCCGAAGAATCTGGCTGTATGGTTTTGCCACCAAACCGGTCAGGGAACCAACAAATGATGCAGACAGAAGACTCCAGGTACCAGTTGGTTAGAGGAAGTGGGTTTATTCCGGCCAGGAGGTAACTCGGAACAATAGAGTGTCGCCAAAACTGAGCCCCCCCCCCCCCCCCGCCGACTCAATCTCTTGCTTCTCTTTTATCTACTTTTCAGGGCAGGAGTGCACGTGAGGGTCATAAAACAGAGAGAGACGTGACATCATTCTCAAGGTCCCGGGCTCAAGGCGAAGGTCAGATTTGCCGGCATCCTTGAGACCAGTAGGGCCACCTGCCCTCAAAGGCAACAGAAACCCAGGGAAGTTACTAGGTTACAATCTAGGCCCCACGCATGTCAAGGGAGCAGCATACAGACAACAGAAACGCCTGCAGCTTGGCTGAGGTCTTCACAGGGCGGCCAGGACAGATTCTCTTAGTTCTGCTTTTACTGTCTTGCCTCACTGTGACTGCAGTCCTCTCCTGCCCTAGTCCCAGCATCTGTATATGCTGCAAATCTTGTGCTCAGATTTACTTTCAGATACTGGAGAGGACATGGCACCTGCACTAGAGGGACAAACTCAGCCAGCGGCATCCCCAGCCTCGGGCCAGAGCGCCTGGTGTGGGTGGGTGGGCTTAACGGGTGGGAGCCCCTGGGCTGGTGAGTTTGCTCCAAGTGCAGCCTACACAGACGCTGAGCTGCTGCCCAGCCACTGGCTGCTAATGAGGCACAAAGGGCCGCATTCACGTAGATGCACCAAGGAAGGCCCCGCTGAGGCGGGCAGAGCACCTGGGGTCCTAAAGTGCTCTCACTGCAGTGCGTCTGCAAGCATCAGGAAAGGGTGTGTTTGTGGGCTGCCAGCTCCAGGAAGCTAACTTGCTTTCACAGGACAACTTTAAGAATCATCTGGAAAATGGTAGGACCTGAAGAGGACTGACTCTCGTCCAAGCAGAAAGCTGCCTCACCAAATGCCTTTTAGGGAGCACCTGCCTCCTGTATTTGTGACTCTCCTTCCCTGGGCCAGTGACTGTCCTAGTGGGCAGGGAAGAGGCAGTGGAGGGGCAGGCTGGGCTGGCCCAAGAGGAATCCCCAAGTGGGGGTTCTGGACACTCTCACAGAGTTTTAACAAGGCAACCAGGAGACCCGTCGGGAAATCAGGAGAAAGAGGTGCCAGGCCTGGCCTGTACCTGCAGCTGTCCTGGCTCAAACACACGGGCAGCAGCATTGGCCAGCACTGAAGGAGGCCTATCCACCCTGCCCCAGGCGCCCTGTCCTGGTTGACCTTGGAACCAAGTCCTGATGGCTGCAGATCAGTTGAGAGCATCATTGAGGAAAATGTCACTGTCCCCCAGGCCACTCTGCATGCGCTGACGAGGGCCATTCTTTGAGTTCTGTTGCTGTTCTGGGGCTAACTGGTCGGTGACTGCAGACGAAATGATTAGCGTAAAAGGGAGACTGAGGCTCGCTCCCGCACTCAGTGACTACCTATCTTTATTGATCCTCTTATATACTCTATAACATCCGATAAAAGTTTAAAATATCAAACAGTTAAGAAAGCCAAGTAAAGTCACGGAAACTGCCATAAAAATTCCAATTCAGTACAATGACTGCTGAGCACATATTCAACTGATACAAATTGAGAACATTTTGGTTGGGGCTGAACCACAAGAGCACCAGGCTATCTATTCCCGTAGCCCATTTCCTTAAACTAAAACGAGCAACTATTATGTTAATGAGGAGAAAGGAGCAAAGTACAGCAGCCCAGCGCCCGGACAGGTGTTTAGTCTCCAGTTACAACCCAGTGTGGTCCTCCCGCAAATTCCTTTCTAAGAACTTTTCTGCTTTTCAGCAAAGGGAATTTCCATTCTTCAGGGAGCACATGAGGCTA